>JALXFT010001522.1:0-37892 GCA_023376895.1 Aspiorhynchus laticeps | reverse complement strand
TTAGTAACAATCTGGATTACTCATATTAGGTCATGTATTTTGATTACTTTTGACCCGACTTATCACAAACTTAAATGGAATTATGGTGTACCATACTGATTAAAAAATATATTATATAATAAAATATATTCAATTATATTAAATATTTATATATAATATATGACGTGGTGGTTCGGTTAGAAAGGAAAAGGTAAAAAAAAAATTCAGGTGAATCAAATTATTAATTTACTGCCATTGTCTGAATAATATGTAATATAATCTAATTACAAGTACTTAACTTTTGGAGCTGATTATGTAATACAGATGACATGCGATCAGTTACTACCCAGCTCTGCTCACAACCAAGTGCTGTGCCAATAGAGATGGATATTCATAAAGGATACTGTGTTTACCTCCATTAAATCAATAAAGCACAGACATGTTCATGTAATCATACAGGACTGAGAAACGGTCTCTTTTACACTGGAGAACGACAAATGAACAACACACAACAGAAAGATAAGAAATTCACACACAGGACAAATGCCGAGTGACTTTTTATTTGTATTTACTGACTTGAGCCGGCATGACTACTTCTACACAGACAAACCTCTAGAAAACAATACTTCAACTCTGTTAGTTCAAGAGTAAGGGACCAATTAAAAACCAAACATTTCTTTTGTGTCTTTTTCCAAGTCTTTGGAGTTTGTTTTCGATTCTGTGTACAAGTCTCATAGCTGAAAGAAACATGCATATGACATAATAATGCACATTATAAAGTTCAGCACTGACGACATTTCAAATTAATACAAACAAATGAATGTTATTTCATATAAAGGTATCAAACTTATAGATCAATACTGGAACAATAATAAGAGTTTCCAATAATAAGCTTCCACAGCTAGTTGAATATCACAATGCCATCACTTCCAGCAAACAGAAAACCTCAGTTAACAACTTAGTTTTGGTTTAATTGCACTTAATTTAATTTCTCCTCACTTGCTGACTGTATTTATTCATTTTACGCCTCAACAAACAAAATGTGACTTTCGTGGCACCATTTGCTTGTTGATGCAACATGTTTTCTGTTTCCTGAATTTGTAATGCTCATATAACCATGTGAAAAATGTATAAAAAAAAACAAAACAATTGGACAGAAAGAGGACAAGCTTTCTCACAATTGTTAACAATACTATCAATATCACATGACCTCAGCTACCTCACCATACAAAGCTAGAATAACACCAGTCTCCGACAACAAAACACCACACAGGTTTCGTGTCTCAACATTTTTGTTCATATCGAGGCAAACGATAATTCTGGCTTCAAACCATTTGACGAAACAGTTTTCTAAAACCCCTGAATTTGCTATTAGGATCACTGACCTGACGAATTCAGTACAATCTGTTGTATTTCTCTAATAATTGAAATCTTCACACCCTTGAAAACAGAACGAATGTCTTCTGTACTTATTGCTGCTGCTAAGTTTAAAACAAGTCATCTGCTGTTCTTAAGGAGTGAGAAAAATAAAATACAAAAACTAAACGCTAAGCTAGGATTCTCTCTTCACAGAACAAAAAGGCACTAATGGTCAGAATGAAGATCATAAACGAAAAACGAACCAAACAGAGGGTAAGGTAAAGCAGGGTAGACCCTCGTCTCAGCGCTTCTGATCCTTTTAACCAACCCAAACGTTGTACCGACACTTGGCACGATAGACAGAGAGAATTACAGCATTCCAATTTGGAATTAATTCATTTCCTCTTGTACAGAATGCAGAAGGTCAGTGATCCACGTAAAGCTTGAGCGAAGGTGCTTGAAACGAAATTGCGAACACTAAAGGTTATTGCACACAGAGTTTGAAAATTTCGCACGTTAAAAAATAAATACGACCTCACGTTGTGTCAATCACGTTTACACACTGCCTCCGAAACTTTCGTCCGTCATAATTTTTTTTTGGATCATGTTCGATTTTCTGCATTTTCGCATCCGTAGCATGCATTTTGATAGGAAAGGATGAGAAATACGGAAAAACGCACGCGAAAATTTCGGACTCAGTGTGCAATGTCCTTTACAATAAGGTACAGTTCTTAATTCATCCAGGTTATTGTTAATATATGAATATTCTCGTTTATTGTTAATTCACGTTTGATCATAATACATTAACCTAATGTTAATTTATACAACGTTATAAAACGTATTCCTATATAATGATACTAGATTAATAAATGCTGCATTGTTTGTTATTTGAACCTTATTGTGAAGTGTTACGAAAAAATCCATTCAGATTTTTTTTTATCGATTTGCTGGTTTTGTTTAACCAAAGCCTTCTGATTAGATTAAGCCACATTTTTTTTTATTTGTTCACTTTGAAATATTCCTATATAGACAAAATAACAGTAATAAATAGACGAAAGCCCAGCATTAAAATGTGGCCGTAAAATGTGTCAATGTGAAAAACGTAACATTTCAGTAAAACACATCATGGATTCATTTCATAAAGATGACAGAACTGGAGAATATGGATCATGTGAGTTATGATTACGTGACGTTGAGCTCTGCTTACAGAGGACGTACATAATGAAATCGAATACTCTTGAAATAGTGTAAAATACGTGAACAGACTCATAAACCAGAACACCTCAACTATAGACTTATATAATACAAAGCAATATAACCTTATATTAAAAGATCAAAGGTTACAAAATCTCAAAACATCGATGAAAAGAACATTAGCCCATGTTCTTTTTTTTGTAGTTGAATTTTAAGCATTAAAGTTTTCAGGACTTTGTGACCTCTGGCTTCCCATGTGTGTAAAAACAACCCAAATGCATCTCAGGTCCAAGACCGTTTACTGGGTTTGTAGGCAGCGGTGCAATGTTGAGTTCCAGCTCAGGCTGAACATTACTGCAAATCAGAACAAAGAAATAAAAGCCGTTAACGTTACGCAGCGGCTGCATCTGCTCAAGCGGCGTTCCAGCAGAACTCAATGGAAAACCCGGGTTAGTCAGCAGAAGCCAAACTCAGCCCATGTGATGTGTTGTGTTAGTGAGTGTGGAAGAGAAGAAGTACAGGATGCAGGAAGCCAGAGGTTCTCAAGAACTAAAAACCTCAACCTCACCAGGTCAAGCAAACTAAGCAGTGAATGTTAATGAGTTGTACAAAGTTTTTGACCGGTCAATGGTGAAACATTTAACTACTTTTGGCGAAACGCAGACCAACTGGTAACCTGACTGCTCATTTTTCATTGGTAACTGAAGAGAGCCATTGAACTGGTTATTTTAAAATTTGGACAAAATGTCACACCAACCAATTTTTTTGGGATTGTTAGACATGTCAACCAAAAGAAACATTCGTCTTTTTCCGTGACAGGTCAATTAAATTCCCAAATTAACGTCAATAATCTGATGAGTGCGGGCAGTGCCAGAGGAATACCCTTCCCATACCGGGATTCGAACCCGGGCGGCCTGGTAACAACCAGGAATCCAAACCACTAGATCATATGGGAACAGACCTTGCTAGATTAAATGGACTAGAGAATGATACAGAATGTGAAAGACGCATGTAATCATTAACACTGCTATCATTTTGAAGTTCCTTTACAAATACAGCGATTCAGAGAAGCCATTCATTAGCCCATTTGCAGCAATTCATGTATTAATCGATTTTAGCTTGCAAATACTTTTATTTCAGTTTGTCTAAAAACCCTAGCTCGGCAGCGACCGCTTCAGTTGTGTCAATCTTTCACGTGATGCAAACACAAAACGGTGAATGTGGTCTATATGGAGATGAGAGATCATATCATATCATATATGGATTACTAATACAAAGGTCGAGTGTAACTAGGAATATATGATCTTATCATGAAAAGCTGATTCAGGATGTTTTAAGCAAGCCAGAGAATGAAAGCCTGAAACTCTGACTCTTTTGTTTGCCAAAAAGAGACATCGGTTTGTCATTCTCGTCTTGAAATGAGACGGCCATGCTATTTAGAGCACAGAAACGACAGATAAGGCCTCTCTAATGTTTCATCTGCAATGGACATATATTGACAGCATGTGGCAAGCCCTTCACTATGACTTCACCGTGTAAAGCCGTGTGTGCTCAAGTAAACGTAATCGAGTCTAAGACATATTAAAGCTCTCAGTTCTGCAGCCAGACATCAAATGAAAAAGCAAGCCAGAAGCCCACTGGCTTCATGGCGCATACTGATTTATGAACACACGTCGTTCCCGCCTGCCTCACGAGTGACATCGTTAAAACACACACACTCTCCAACCCGTCGATTTTCATTTTTGATATTATTTCTGTTTTCTCGCAAAAAACAAAACAAAAAATGGCACACCTCTGAGTTTTCCTGCACGTCAACAAGACAGGGAGGATGTTTGCATATTTAGTTTGCTCGGGCATGTAAACACGAGTTACCTGATTGGACGGGCTGCTGATTTCAGAGGCAGGAGAGAAATGGACAGAGGAAAAGGGCGAATGGCTATTGACTTGTGACCACAATTCAACAATCCTATGGCTAGCTCTCTCTATCACGTCTAATCTAGAAACGCTGCCTTGAGCTGTAAAATTGTGCAATTGGGTTTGGTGCCGCTAGCAGAAACACTTCACCTATAAGACTAAACGTTATACCATTTTGCCCTTAGCTAGCACTACAACATGCACCTGGTTACGAGGATGCTAGCAGGCTTGACCATATTTAGCCCTAAACACACGGACACATCATATGGGTTAGCACACAGCAAGCAAGAGAGCGCGTGAGTGGAGCTTTTTACAACGGCTGACGAGGCCCGCGCAGCTTCAGTCGCAGTAGATCTTGTACTTCTCGCTGCAGAACACCACCGGCGTTCCCAGGAGGCCGTTGGGCTCGCCTCGACCCCCGCAGGTGGCAGTGGCGGCAGGGTGACTTACGTGGGAGTGGGTGGGTTTCCCGCGAGAGGCGGCGGTCTTGGAGCGACCGTTGGCTCCGCCGCGCCGGGTCTGGTCGTGGTCGAACTCCAAGTCCTCCAGGCGCTGAGTGAGCGCCAGCTTCTGCTGGATGGCCATACGGAGGAGGGAGTTCAGCGTCTTCTTCTCATCCTCCGCAGCAGCCAGCTGCCTCTGCATCGCATCCAACTGAGTCACGTACTCATCACAGCTGAGAGACAGAGAGATGGTTGATATATTAGTACTACAAAAAAATACATTCCTTTTTGGTAACATTGTCCATACGGCCCTGTTTACACCTGGTATTAAGAAGCATTTTTGTCGATCAGATAACAAGTGGACAACACTAAATAAGGTGTGAAAGGGGTCTGAAAAGTTAAACACATTTGACCAGACTGCTTTCGTAATGTAAATAGCAAATGTGTTCGAACAGCCACTAAAGGTGCCTCCTCTTTACCTACTGACCTAATTCTTAAAGATTACAGGACGTGTTGTTAAAGCACAATAGCAAGACAGGATTTAAACTTTGCCAGCTGAAATCGTAAGTCTGGTTTGAAGGCAAAAATCAAACAAACAAAAAACCACAATGTTCTTGTTTTATTCCTGCTTTTAACTCAAACCCACAGCATTCGGTGTAGTTTTGCAGCTATCACAGCAAAAACAAACGCTGCTGCTCTGTGTCTCTGTAATCTTCCTGACTTGTCTCAATTCCTCAGCAAATCCAATAGATCAGGAAAACTTGATGTTGTAAATATAAACTCTCAGAAACAAACTTTTCTAGCATTTTAGATATGGTTGCTCCTTTATGCTTAAAGAAGATTAAGGAACACAGTCCGACACTGTGGTATAACTAGCACACTTGTGCCTTAAAGAGAGCAGCCCGGAGAATGAAGCACAGCTGGAAGAAAACAAAACTAGAGGTATTTCGTATTGCATGGAGGGAAAGTACTTCTACTTATAGAAAAACTCTAAATCTGCGTACTTTTAATCTCTTTTAGAAGAAAACAAACAACCCCAGGCATTTATTCAATTTAACAGAAAAGTAAAACATCAACAGACAGACATTCCCCAACAGCACAGCAGTAATGACTTTATGAACTTCTTTACTTCCAAGATCGATACTAATAGAGATAAAATTCTAACCATGCAGCCTTCAGCTACAGTACTGCATCAGACAGTCCACTTTAGATCACCTGAGGAACAATTCCACTCATTCTCAGCTATAGGAGAGGAAGAATTGTATAAACTTGTCAAATCATCAGAACCTACAACATGCATGTTAAATCCTATTCTAACTAAGCTACTAAAAGAGGTGCTTCCGGAAGTCATAGATCCTCTTCTGAATATTATTCATTTCTAAATGTCATTAGGATGTGTTCCCAAAACCTTCAAACTGGCTGTTAAGCCTCATTTAAAAAAACAACTCGATCCTAGAGAATTAGTTAATAACAGACCGATCGCAAATCTCCCTTTTCTGTCAAAAACACAAGAAAAGGGAGTGTCCGCTCAGCAATGTTCCTTAAAGAGAAATCAGTGAGGATTTCCAGGCAGGATTTAGACCTTATCCTACTACTGAGACTGCTCTCATCAGAGTTACAAATGACCTGCTCTTATCATCCGATCGTGGTATTGTGTATTTCTCTATTAGTGCTACTGGATTTTAACACTGCATTGGATACTATCGACCACATCATTCTTTTGAGTAGATTATGTTGGTATTAGTGGAATTGCATTTGCATGGTTCAAATCTAACTTATCCGGCCGTCTTCAATCCTTAGCAGTGAATGACGATTTATATCGATCACAAGTACAGTATGGAGTACCACAAGGCTCAGTACTAAGACTGCTGCTCTTCATGCTTTACATGTTACCCTTGGGAAATATCATCAGGAAACATGGAGTTAGCTTTCACTGTTATGCTGATGATTCTCAGCTCTATATTTCTCAGTGGCCTGATAAAACATACCAATTCGCAAAACTAACAGAATGCATAGTTGATACAAAAAAAAAAACTGAGTTACTAGTAAATTTCTACTGCTAAATTTAGAAAAGCAGAGGTTATAATTATTGGACCAAAAACTTCTGCATGTAATAACCTAAAACTCTGTATAACACTTGATGGCTGCTTGGTCAAATCTTCGTCATCAGTTAGGAACCTAGGTGTGGTATTTGATAGCAATATTTCCATTGAAAACCATGTTTCTAGCATTTGTAAAACTGCATTTTTCCATCTTAAAAATATATCTAAATTATGACGTATGCTCTAAATGTCAAATGCAGAAATGTTATTTCACGCATTCATGACCTCAAGGTTAGATTATTGTAATGCTTTATTGGGTGGTTGCTCTGCACGCTTAAACTGCCCCCCCACCCCCCGATGAAGCCTGGTTTCTCTCAAGGTTTTTTCTACATTTCTGTCACCGATTGAGTTTTGGTTCCTCGCCACTGTCGCCTTTGGCTTGCTTAGTTGGGGATGCTTTTAATTCAGTGTTTTAATTCGATTGGCCATTTAAAATAGAGGGAACATTACATGTAACTCCACCTACTTCCTGGTTAAATAGGAAATACAACCACAGGAAGGAAAAATTTGCTCATAAGGCCATTTTTTGGGATCTTTAAATAAATTTCAACAGATCTTAATGTTAATAAAGGGTTGAATGGTCAGGATATTAAACCATTCACATGATGGAACAGACAGAACGATTACGGAGCCACACCTTCCCTAAACTGCACTTACATCTCTACACCTTAAAGCACAATGCATGTCAGCACACGCTAAACACCACCCAATACACCATAATCACTACAAAACACGCAATTACCGCCCTACAGTCATTATAAAACATAAAACCTGTGATTTTCTCAAGGGTGTGCTTCATCAGTCCTTCTCAGAAGACCAGCTGTGAGAATCTGAAAGGTCAAATTTAGAATAGTACTTTCTGGATAGTTCTGGCTCTAAAATTCAATTAAACTGAATTATAATGCGAATGATCTAGTTTTGTCAAGTCAAGTGTATGATTAATGAAATAACTATGTTACTAGGTGGAAGGATAGTGTTTTTGTGATTAACTAATAGTAATGCTTTTCATTATTGAAAACTGATGGATGTTTTCAAACAGTTGCTGCAAATCAGAGCCACCCATGCCATGTTACTTAATGGTTACCCATCATTGGTAGATCTGCTTGTTTGTGTAGCATTTCTCAGTTTCTCACAGGCATGAACTTTGAACAAGCCTCAGTCTGGCAAACAACCGCAAGCCCACTAATGTGTGTGCGTCTGAGACATAAAGACACAGCACCTCACAATAGAAATCAGTGCAGCTTCATTAGAGATCGGCCCCTGGGAACAAACGCCTCTAAACGCAGGGGTCAGGATTTTCCCGGGAAAAGAGGCCGGGGGTCACGCGAGAACTCATCTGCGGCTGTATGAGTGCGCGTGAGAGCGAGGAGCCGCGGGATAAAGGAGGCGTGAGGCTGTTATTGTGAAATACGTCTCGACACACATTCACCTCAGCCACTTTTCAGGAAAGAACATCTCAGAGAAGATAGAGAGACAAAACAAAGAGACAGCGAGAGTGCGAAAGAGAAAAAAAAATGAAAAACCAAATCAACTATGAACCATACAAAACAAAAAAGGTGAAAATGTTTTGAAATCACCCGGCTAGACACACTCAATAAGTACAGCAGCTCTCACAATCTCAATAGTCCCAAGATAGTCATCATGTTATGCAAAACACACACAAACACACACACATATAATTGTTTTAACTTCTTGTGAGTTTGTGGTGCAATATGACTGAATAGCTTGAGCTGTGATTTTAGAGATGTTTGAGACTGTGGGAAGAGAATTCATCCCCCCGTCTGACAATCTGCCCTTATTAGCATATTAATACCCCACGGATGAGGCCAATACAAACCCTGGAACCCCAGAGCAGCTGAGAGCTGATGAGATCTTCCCACTGAATAATGTGTGCTAAAACGAGGGTTAGTGAAAGAACGGTTTAATCGTTTTGTTCATTAACAGCATGTATGAATGTGAACACTCGCTGGAATCTTGGTGGGAACGGAAGAAAAAGAAAGAAACAAGAATAATAACAAGAAAAGAAGCCTATTTTTTAGGACCATTAAGATTTTTTGTACAGTGACTATTAAGCACATTTTCACGGCAATTCTATATCACATCTATATCAAGTATATCACAAGGAAAAGTGATATACAGAACATATTCAACCTTATATATATATATATAGAGAGGGAGAGACAGAAGGAGAGAGAGCTTGACAATGTTCTTTTGAGGGAGGATGAGAGAAACAATTTCACATATTCATGCAGTTCCTCCCTCCCTGAAACACGTTAAGCACAGAGAAGTCATTGATGGTGTTCACATGTCAGGATGGTCTGATTTGGCACCATATGCTGTCACGGCTTAGTCTGTCTGGAAAGACTTAACTGTAGATTTACTCTGATCCATACCTGCACCTAAGACACTGGATTTACTGGCTCCAATCACTGGGAGTCTGTTCTCACAAACCAAACCTTTGTCTATTGACATAAATTATCTTAATCTGGTCAAAAACTATGACCTACATGGAAAAGGGACAGCCACAGTTTGCTTTTCACACAGAGAAAATCTCATTTACTCGCCACAAACCGTCTCAACAGTGATTCCCACAAGATTTTGTGAGAATATGTGTGCGGGAACATGATCCTGGAAGAAAGTTTTGTATATTTTAAAAGTTAAATTTATCAGGTGCACATTTTCTGATCGAGGGCAAAATTTTCAGTGACTAAATTGAACAGAATTAAAAATAAAAACAATCTTTGCATTGACTTATACGTGGACTTTAAAGTGGATTCAAGCTGCTTAGTTGTGATTGTTTCTCAATCCACATTACATTAAAACTAACGTTTTAGGAAGCTAAACAATCTGAATAATAATATATCTCTAAGAGAGAAATACATAATTTATATTTCATAGTAAGCTTATTAAATATTTTACTTTATACTAAAGTAGTAAGACACGTCTATGATCTACAAACTGTTAAGTCTGGATACTACAGGCAAACATTGGTATTCACAAGGGCAAATACAAAGTAGAAATAAAAGCTGTAGAGCCTAGATTTCTGTGAATTAAAGACCAAGATTTTAGTTTTTCTTTTCTTCTGTGTATAATCTGTTCTGCACTAATAGTCTCTGAATGTAAGAAAGGAGAGATGATGTTAACGTCAATTTATATCTGCGCCCTAATGAAACTACAGTCAAATTTGAACTGCCATATATGTAACACTACATCATCAGGCACTTTTCTGCATATGTTTTGGGAATGTCCTGTCGTCATCAGTCTATGGACACATGTAAACCTGGGTTTGTCATCATTACTGCGAATTGATTGGTCTGTTAACCCAAGTTTGTGTCTTCTTAATGATGATTCAGGTCTCTGTATTAGTTCAATGCAAAAGAGAATGTTGTTTGCTGGTTTTACAGCTGCGAAGAAGACAATAATCCAGAACTGGTTTACACCACACATGTGTAGAAAAACATATTGGATCCGTAGCCTCCTGCAAATAGTGACTTGTGAATGTACAACGGCGCGAGTCGGTGGGGCCAGGCCTTCGACCATTGATGCTTGGCAGTGTTTTTTGTTGGATATACGGGATTGTATAAAGGAGTGACTTTTGTGTTCTTGTTGTCCTTCCCCTCCCCCTCCCTTTTGATTGGACCTTGAGATGTTGAGTATGTGTCTGTTGTTTTGTTTTGTTATATTTTGGATACTATGTTATGTAAGAACAAATAAAAAATTGTTGATAACAAAAAAATTATATCTGCACCCCAACTTGCTGTTGAAGACAAAATCTGAAATGTTATTGGTAACTGCACTACAATGAAAACATGATTGTTATTAGTTTCTGTCCTTACATTTTTAATTTTATAGGCACCAGACAAAAATCAGGTCCAGGTGCCCCATCTATCAAACTGTGCTCTAAACACTGTATGACAATAGAGAAGGAAATACAGGAGAGTATCAAAAGGCCAAAAAAACAACGTCCCCAATGTGCGTTTTCATAAATCTGTTTGTGTGTGTGTCTCATACCGTGTGGCAAACATGGCCCTGAGTGAGGAGAAAGTGGCTGCGTCCTCTTTTAGGGCTTTGAGCTCGTTGCGAAGCTTCATCATGGTTTCAGTCACCATGGCCTTTTCGTTCTCATATTTGCTCTTCAGGTTGGCCAGCGCCACCTCAGCGGTCTGGAAAACAACAACAAACACACGGGCAATTAGCAGCTTGTTAATGTTTATAATATCTTCATGCCTTATAGGTCCGTGTACTTGGCGGCCAACGGATTTTCCTTTTGAAATTAGAAAACCAAAATCGGGAATCGAGCGTTCACTCGTTTCTTTTATTTAATATTGAAAGTAGAAAAATGAGAAAACAGCTCCTTTGTCGTTTTTAATTTTTTTCCAAGAAACGAAAAACAAGAATTCAACTTAATTTTCGTTTTTTGTTCAGGGGTAGAAAAAAGTATAAACAGCTTGAATATTCGATTTCTACACGGGGTGGGAATTAAACCCCCTTTCTGCTGATTGGTCAGCCGAAGATCTTCCGCAGTTCCGTGAGACAGAATAAAAGTCCTCCGCTGCTGCAGGTGTACGGTTTCTTGATGTGTTTATTGACACTACATTTAATCTTTTTCTCATCAAACAACCATATTAATGAATAGCTTGACACAACTAGTATCGGCGCAGAGTTTAGACAACGCTTTCTTCTGAGTAGAACAGCAGTTCTCAAAGTGCCAGAGGGTCCGCGAAAAATAAAAATTGCTATAGCCTACCGTGTTTTCCAGACTGTAAAGTCACGTTTTTGATACATGCTGTGATTTATTTCAAAGTGATTTATATGATGCATTTAACGTCAAATAATTTAGGTGCATCAAGTAGGCTATTTGCTGTGTATTGGTTCACGTGCGCCAGAAAGATGCTCAATGAGACCGATGCACTAAAGCAGCACATTTTGTGTTCACTTTATTTTTCAAAGGCATGACATTTTGTTGTCATTTTGAACGTAAACAAATAAAAATATACTTTTTTACCATACGACCATGAATGACAGTATTTTTCCCCTGCTGAGGAACAAAATCCAAGTGAACATCAATTAATAGGCCTACTCAATATTAATTAAATAAGCTCAGCTAAAACAAAGTTATGACTGCATATTTGCTGTACACTTCAATACTGGTCTGCACTTGACTGTAGTCGCGTTTGTCTGCTGTTTAGTTTACTGAGTTTATTTAACCATCACAATTTATTGGAACTGTGTGAACTATGGGTAATGAATGGGTAACTCACCTTGTTATTCAAAGGCTTATTACCTTCCTTTTTCGAAACCACACACACACACACACACACACACACACAATGTCCTGCTCTCACTTGGCAGAGATGGTGACTTTCATTTTTTATTAAGCGGATGCAAATCTCTCGTAAAATAATCCTATTAATCTCATGGCGTAGCCTGTATTCCAAGCGTTCTTAATGTATTCTGTGTGTTTTTGGTGAGAATCAACCCGAAATGGCAAGTTACATTTATGAAAATCTCGCGTTGCAGTCCTGTGTGCGAGTGTGCGTGCAGCTCACGGCCGACACAAGCTCATATCCTTTTGAGGTCTCAATTATAATCAATAATAAAAAAAAAGACTACATTATAAAACTCAAAAGAGTATGTGTTTTATCTCTGTTTCTCCGATTGTAAGATCAGAATGGCACAGTTCTTGAATGTTATAATAGGCCTGTTATAGCCTATAAGTCAATGCATTCTTTCCTTTTTGTATTGGTGTTTAAAATATTTAAAAGTAATTAATTAATTAAACAAACTTACTGGGCGACCAGGGTAGGCTATGAGCCGTCATATCATACATGCCCTGCTGATGCAAACCATAGAATTTATATCTACACAGAAGAAAGCGCAGTCTACACTCTGCCCCGGAACGGATTGTATCGAGCTATTCATTTGTCTGGTTATTTGATGAGAAAAATATTAAATGTAATAAAACATCAAGAATCCATACACCTGCAGCAGCGGAGGACTTCTGTCTCGCGGAACTGCGGAAGATCTTCGGCTGACCAATCAGCAGAAAGGGGCGTTTAATTCCCACCCACGAAGAAATCGAATATTCAAGCTGTTTATACATTTTCTACCCCTGAACGAAAAACGAAAATTAAGCTGAATTCTTGTTTTTCGTTTCTTTGAAAAAAAAATTAAACAAACAAAAAAGGAGCTGTTTTCTCATTTTTCTACTTTCAATATTAAATCAAAAAACGAGTGAACGATCGATTCCCGATTTTGGTTTTTAATTTCAAAAGGAAAATCCGTTGGCCGCCAAGTACACGGACCCTTATAGTCGCCAGTGTTGGGAGTAACGCATTATATGTAATACTAGTTACGTAATCAGATTACTTTTTAATTAACTAGTAAAGTAACATGTTTAAATTTACAACTAAATATCTGAGTTACTTTTTCAAATAAGTAACACGTACTTCACTGACAGTTGAAAGAAATCGGGAGTGATATATAGGCAGAGGCACGTCCTTCAGCCGGAGGCTAAAAGTGATAGTTCACTTTGAAATTAAAATTTGGTATCTATCAGCTTACCCCAAGGGCATCCAAGATGTAGGTGTCTTTTTTTCTTCAGTAGATCCAATTTTAATGTTTTTAGGTCAAACCGTTCTAGTCTGTCAGTCATATAATGGCAGGTATAGGTCACTGTCTCTATAAGAGGGAAAAAGAACATGCACAGAGAAATCCAAATTAAACAATTCCCCATCGTAACTACACATTGATGGCCTAAGACACGAAACGAGCGGTTTGTGTGAGAAAACGAACAGTATTTATATCGTTTTTTACCTCTTGTACACAACCATGTCCAAGTGATCTGAGTGCACACACACATCCGGTGTGTGACGTGTGTGTGCACGCGCTCTGGCTCACGCTGCATTCACACGGGGCGTCGGCGTCAACGCTTGACGGAGGGCGTGTCTGAAGCGTGGTGCTGATGCGCCGTCATAGTTACAACAACCAACACATACTTCTCTGGTGTTGCATGAACGGGATTGGGTATTTGCATGAGGCGATCTGATTGGCTGACGCCTCCGTTGGTGCTTGAAAAGTTGCGTCAGCACCACGCTTCAGACACCCCTCCGTCAAGCGTTGACGCCGACGCCCCGTGTGAATGCAGTGTGAGCCAGAGCGCACGCACACACACGTCACACACCGCATGTGTGTGCGCACTCAGATCACTTGGACATGGTTGTGTACAAGAGGTAAAAAACGATATAAATACTGTTCGTTTTCTCACACAAACCGCTCGTTTCGTGTCTTAGGCCATCAATGTGTAGTTACGATGGGGAATTGTTTAATTTGGATTTCTCTGTGCATGTTCTTTTTCCCTCTTATAGAGACAGTGACCTATACCTGCCATTATATGACTGACAGACTAGAACGGTTTGACCTAAAAACATTAAAATTGGATCTACTGAAGAAAAAAAGACCCCTACATCTTGGATGCCCTTGGGGTAAGCTGATAGATACCAAATTTTAATTTCAAAGTGAACTATCCCTTTAATAACTTCACTTTTGCTGTGAAAGGGCCTTTACAGTTGCCAAAAATATATAACTTTTGGGTTTTTTCTTATTAAAAAACAAGCAAGTAAAGCAGGAAGTAATGCAAAATTAATGTAATGAATTACTTTCCATAAAAAAATAACTAAGTAATGTAATATTGTAATTAGGGGTGGAACGATAAATCAATTTGTGGATCGATTCTGTGATTTACCGAATGCACTGCGATTCACCTCTGCTGTTAAAAACTAAGCTCAGAATCAATTTAAGAGAGAATCGTGATGCATTCGGAAAAACGCAGAATTGATCCACAAATTGATTTATCGTTTCACCCCTAATTGTAATGCATTACTTTTAAAAGTAACTTTCCCCAACACTGACAGTCACATTTAGCAGATTAGAGCTGGATGATAATATAGTTTACATTTCGTGACAATACAAGCAATCAAGCAGTTGAGAAAGTAGTCCCTCCAGGATTTCAAGATTTTTTTCCAGTAATTTTTGCGATCAAAATGACTGATTTTGCTGTGGTAATTTCCAAAAATGTGTTATATAGTTATACTATGTATATGGATGCTATATATGGATGTTATATATATGGCTGTTGCTTCATTAATATTAAGACTCTGCACTGACACGCATCCCAAACTGTTTTTCCCTAAAGTTTGTTCACTTTAAAAGACAACCGATTGTGTTTACATTAATACTCGACAAGACAGACAATTTGGTGAGCGCAAAGTTCGCAAGGCAAAAAGTGCACAAAACACAAATCTGCTTTTAATACCTCTTTATATTATTATCAACTATGTGATGCTTTTTATATTTTTCATTCATCCATGTTTATTATTCACTCTAATGTGTTAATACCTAAACTGTACTGGCTACTGAAAGTGCCTGATATAAACAAAGTCTCTGTCGATTTGACACTTATGATATCACCCAGCCATATGCTAAAACAATAATCACTTTTGCTTTGGCCTACTTGATTCTGCTCGTGTCCAGCGATGGTCTGACTCAGACATCGTTAACTGATTGTTTGATTCCACAGACAAGTCCATACGTCACAGATGTTTAGACACATTTTAAATTGCTTCCGCCGAGATAGCAACAGTACAATTATTTCATAATCACGAAAAACTGGAGGGACTGAGGAATGTTATATAATACATAAACAAAACAGCAGAAGGTTGTCCTTAAATTTGAGAAACAACAGGGAAGATCTGCTGTGTTTGACAGCGGTTTATCTTTTAGCTCCTTTAAAAACACATTTGACTCAGGTAGTCTAAAGTCAGACAGCTTCTTCAAAGAGTCAAACAGAAAACATGACTCTGGAGGCCCTGGTGTCATTTTAAATAAATAATTAAATAAAAAAAAAAAAATTCTCTACAATGTCCTCATTTGTATATCTCATAGTTTGTATGTACATACGTTTAAACTATATTTATCTGTATTTGTACGTCTGCTGTCAGTGTTTAATGTTAACTGTATGCCCCAAGGGTCTGAGAGTAACGCAATTTCAATTCTCTGTATGTATGTGCTGTACATGTGGAAGAATTGACAATAAAGCAGACTTGACAAAGACAGTCATGATGAAGAAACACTAGCCAAGACTCACTTCTGTATTTGTACCATCAGTGTAGTGATGAGGGGGAAACACTGACCTGTTTGTTGGCCTTCAGGACGGTTCTCAGTGTGGCTATCTGCTCCCTCTTGGTGCAGAGGAGTGATTTGAGTTTGAGGATCTCCTCCACGCTGGCCTCCTGGTCTCGGTCTGCCCCGAGACCCAGCTCCAGGGAAGCCATGCGCTGGCGCGAGAGCTCGGTGGTGCGGTCCACCGCTAGCTGCAGGTGTCTGATCTGGTCACGGATGATAGCCACCAGGTTATAGATGTTCATGGGCTCTTTGCGGGGATCAGCCACCGGGGATGGGACGGAGGAGACCGGAGACGAAGCTCCGTCGCTGGGGAAGAGGCCGCGGGTCAGCAAGATGGGAGAGCGGCGTCCGCGACCGTCAGGGCTGGTCTGCGCGCCATTAACGCCAGCTTTACCTTCGCGGTAGTAGTCGAGCATGATGCGGTTCGGCGTTTCGTTGTTGCACATGCATACGTGATGGTAGAGGTTGGCTAGCTCCTCGCTGAAGGTGGCCAGCTCGTCTTGTGCGATGTTAAGGCTGCCCTGGGATTCGCCTGCCACTTCGCTGGTTTGACGGAGCTCTTTCTCCAGCCGGCCCAGCTGCTCGCGGTCGGCTCTGCTGCTGCGCTCCAGAGAAGTGACCTGCGCGCCTAAAGATGCAACCTGGCTCTCCAGCTGCGCCCGCTCCTCCTTATACTGAGACTGACAGGCTGAATGTTCTGCCTTTAACGTTTTGAGCTCCTCCTTCAGTTGACCCGCCTCAGACACAGCGACCTGTGGCATCAAACAAATCAGCATGTAACCCCTAGTGAAAAATACACCGTGTAATGTGCTAAGTATACTACAAATACATTTACATATTTATGTACTTAATAAAAATACCCTGCAATTGTACTTTTAGTATACTTAAAGTCTGCTAATTTTGTACTTAATGCTCTTTAATTGTGCAGAAGTAGTGCTGAAGTCCAACTAAAGATATACTGAAGTACATTTAAATGCACTAAAGTGGAAGGAACCTTTTAAGGGAGGAACCTAAATTAAATGAAAGCTAATGATTCCAATAGAGTTTGATGTGAAGATATTTAACAGTAAACATCAACAAAACCAATATTCACTGCTCTGAAGGAATACAATTCATGGAAACAGATACGCAAGCCACCATTTTTTCCAGAAAGAAAGAAAGAAATTTGATTTTCATGGTGGAATTTAATCACTGAAGATCAAACAGTGAGATTAAGTCCATAAAGTGTATTTGTATTATTTAATGGATTACTGTTAAATAAAGTTCAGTGTTTGCATTTCCCTGGACATCTGATTTGTTTTGAGAAATACAGAATCTTATGTTTTTGTGATTTGAGTTCAGAGCTGTTGCAGAAATCTGTTTGTCTGGTGTCTTATCCAAATGTCAATAATGCAAAAACAAAAGAATATTGATAGAGATAAACTGTGCACTTCATATAAAAGGCAAAAGTGTGAATGTTTGTGGAATATTTTAGGCTAACAACTCTCCAATCAAAGTTCAACGTGCTCTTTTCTTTCAGCCTAGTGCTCAAAATAAGAACAAAATACATATAGTACACTAAATAGTCTATTTGTAATGATATATTTTTGGTGTTGAATGAAAATATATTTATCGACTGGTTGACCATTTTAGATTTAGATTTTTTTCTTTATGTCTTGTGTCATATTTCTATACCTTGTACTTGCACTCCAGGATCTCGGGGCCGTTGATGTCCACCTCGTAGTATTCACTGTCCTCGTGGCTGTCGCGATCTTTCTCGTTGTCCAGAGCGGACTGGCGCTCTTTGCTGGCCTGGAGTTTGCGGACGGCGTTGAGGTTCTCCGTGAGACGGCTGACCTTCTCGTGCTGCTCAGAGAGCGCTCCATGAGCCTGCTCCAGCTGCTTCTGAGACTCCTGCAGCGTAGACAGCAGCGTCACCTTCTCTCGCTCCACCTGATCAACAGAAAAAGACACGCCACATCAATCTTAGCACCACACAATCTGTTTGATCCCACACTAATGCGGTCCACTCTGATTTCATATAGGTTACATTGTTGCAGCATCAAATGTATATGCTAAAAGTCTGACTTCTACAGAGCAATCACCTGGAAAGAGATACTGCGTGTAATGGGATAAATGTGATGAATCTGTCTTTGGATGGGATGAATATTATTTAGTATTATAATAATACTTCAAACAACACACCAGGGGAAACTAATTTCTGTGAGTTTTGAGTTATTGTATTAGGTATTGCAGGACAAATGCATGATTTATTCTTTCTACTTTTTAAATATCCTTTAAGACCAAGTAAAGAAAATTTAACGATTCGTTTAAAGATCTCAATATATCTCCATTAACCTTTAATTAATTGATTTTTTTTTTAAGGTTAAGGTTTGAATAACTCTGCTTCCAAAAGTCAGTTTATGATTAAAACAAGAACAAATATCTGCCAATGCGCTCAGAAATAAAAGTAATTTTCATACCTCAGATATTTGCTCTTGTTTCAAGTATAAACTTAGTTAATTTTGTTCAGTTTCTCAGATGTCATTTCTTCATTTTGTACTAAATGTATCATGATTTAAGGATGTTTAGGTATTTGTACTGGAAGGAAGATATACATTTTTTGATCGTATGCATTAATTACTGCCATGACTTTGAAGACTTTCTGCTCATATAATCTGCACGTGTGGAAGGACAAATTAAGACATTTTAAGACCTGCAGAAACTGGCTGAAAATCTGCAGTATCTTTCATTTATAATTCACCTCCTTCAAAAGCACATTCGCTCTACACAATTACAGGACTTGCTGAAACTAGCAGCAGTGTGTGATCTGTGTTAACCTGTACTGACAAGACCCAAAAATTGGCTGTTGAGATGGGAGTCCACCGATATGAATTTTTGGCTCGGTACTGTGGTTTGCGGTTAACAGTGTAATTGTCTGTTTTGTTCATGTCAGTTACAGTGCAACTGTAATACAAAAACCTAATGGTACTGCACTGAGCTGACCTTTTTTCCTTTGTGCCTGAGACCATATTAAAATATTGGGACACAACTCAGAAATCACAGAAGTTTAAACGTGAACAATCGCTGTTTCTTTTTACATCATAACAGTTCTAAACGTGACCCTGGACCACAAAACCAGTCATAAGGGTCAATTTTTCAAAATTGAGATTTATACATCATCTGAAAGCTGAATAAATAAGCTTTCCATTGATGTATGGTTTGTTATGATAGGACAATATTTGGCCGAAAATCTGGAATCTGAGGGTGCAAAAATATTGAGAAAATCACCTTTAAAGTTGTCCAAATGAAGTTCTTAGGAATGCATATTACTAATCAAAAATTAAGTTTTGATATATTTACGGTAGGAAATTTATAAAATATTGTCATGGAACATGATCTTAATATCCTAATGATTTTTGGCATAAAAGAAAAATCAATAATTTTGACTCATACAATGTATTGTATTGCTACAAATATACCTGTGTTACTGATGACTGCTTTTGTGCTCCAGGGTCACATATAAGCTAATTTATGACATTAATAATGTGAAACCTTCTGCACAAAATATCTGATTTCACATTCTCAAAGCATGAGTCTTTTATTGTAACTTAATTCTCAAATGGAGGTTCATTTTTTTTTAAGGGTTTCATGTTACAAAAAAAAAGTCTCTTGTAATGAAAAATGTATGCAAAAATAGAACGGTCACAGACGTTTGGGTGTTATGTTCACTTGAGATGTTCGTATGGAAAATCATGTTGTTTCAGCTGCTCTTTCATTGTGTCTGGAATGGATTTCTTGATTGATCAATATCAGTTCAAAGGTCAGAGGGTCTGATTACCATAATGTCTAGAAGGTGCTGCTGGCTTCAGCGCTCTCATATTGCTCCTATGATTTTGGCGAACGGAGTGGACATCACCGCTGGACAACGCAGTATGCATGAAGACGACCCGTAAGAGGTCAGAGTTTCTAATTTGACTTCCTGACAGATGGCTGAACTTACAGCTCATTGTGTCAGACGAGGCGGGCGCTCAATGCAACTTCCACTAATAGGATTTAAACAGCTGTCAGCCAATCAAACACAGAACTACAGACTATGCAACTTACCCACTTGGTATTAGGGCTGAAATGATTAGTCGACATTATCGAAAACACTGACAATAAAAAAATTGTCACTAAATATTTTTGTCAAGTAGTCGTTTGATCTCATATGCTGCAATAATGTGGTTGGACCAGTGTGGCGCTGTAGCGCGATAGACTGTGATACAGTCCTCCTGGATGCAATTCAAGAGAAAACGAAACAAACAGCAAACACAGCCCAACCTGAAGCTGCTGGCTGCGTTTGGATGAATATGTAAATATATGCTGGACGCGTTCCTCTCAATAATGAAATAAACAACATAAACTGACAGCGGTGAGAAAGCAGCAGTTAAGAAAGCATCTGATTACAGTGATGTGGATGTTTGTTCAGTACTCCAGTAAAGTCCAGTCACCTCATGTTTATTTATATAGTACTTTATGTAGTCGATAGCCTTAAATAAAGCAACTTTACAACATTATAAACCAGAGTCAGTGTTGCTTTCAGGTAGAATTACAACTTGATTTTCTGTTATAAAACACCTCTCCAGTGTGAAGATAGCTACTGATCAAATCTTTTTATTAGTGGGAAAAAATATTCGCTAACACTTTATTTTAGGGTCTCTTCACAAGTTGCTTATTAGCATGCATATTACTAGAATATTAGCCATTTATTAGTAGTAATTAAGCACATATTAATGCCTTATTCTACATGACCTTATTCTACATCCCTAATCCTACCCAATACCTAAACCTAACAACTACCTTACTAACTATTAATAAGCAGCAAATTATGAATTTATTGTCGTAAAAGTCGTAGTTAATAGTGAATAAGTGTTCCCTATTTTAAAGTGTTACCAAATATTCTTTCATTAAAGTGATAGCTTGGTTTGCAGCGATCAAAGCTTGATCTAGCTCAGGACTGTTTTGATGATCATAACCCTATAAGGTATTTTAAAAGAGATTATGATGCGAATAAAATAGTTTATCCAAAAATAAAACGTCTTTTCACTTACCTTTATTTAGTTTCTTATCCATACGACTTACAAAAGGAGATGTTCGGCAGAATGATGTGTCATTCGGTTACTTTTTCATATAGCTAATTAAACGGTGAATAAGAGTTTCTCTGTCGATCATCTCATTTTGTGTGCCAAATATATTTATTTGTTAATTGTATAATAATTGTAATTACATAATATGATTTTCAAAAGCTGAAGTGATTACCTTTATTTGTTAGAATATGTATAACTCAATATTTTAACTAATTGCAAAAGCAGAACAATCAAAGTCGACTGATTAATCAGTGAAATAATCAACGATTAGTCGATTAATCGTTCGAATAATTGTTAGATTAATCGATTATCAAAATGATCGTTTGTTGCAGACCTACTTGGTATATTCTAAACATGCCTCCATAGTACGCCACATTTCTGCCTTTGGGTTAGCAATATTTTCTGGCATAGTCAACAGCAGATATCGTAGCAAACTTAGCCGTTAATGACGGTGCCTGACTGAACACAGTGAATATGGCAAACAGCTTAACATCTTACCTGCAGCAGTTGTTGTTTTATCTTCTGGATCTCTGAGATGTTGAGCTCATTCAGCAGATTGTCCACGAGGCTGGAGGAAGGGTGGAACAGCTCTCCTTTTTTGGGTGTTGAAACACGGTTGTCGTTGTTGTCGATCTTGTCAAAGCCATTCTCGCAGACGTGGAGGGGTTCGTCGTTGTTGGGCTCGATTGAGGTGTCTCGCTGAACTTCAGCCCATCGAGGGAGATGCTCAAAGGACTGTGGTACATCGAGTCTCCGATGGTCATGTACTGCGACAACTCCTTTCTTAAGGCGGCCTGTAGTAACGGACACCAACAAATATCATTAAATCAGACCTCAGGGTGCACTGGCAGACGCCTACAGCAGGCTTTCATCTGAAACAAACACTTTCTGAAGAAATTGCAAAAACTCACTGGCATGGTGCTTGGGTGATGTGGGTGGTGGATATTTGGTTTCTAGGGTTTTCTGAGTGGGTTTTAGCGAGTTACTAAGCAACTACGGAGGTGTTCTTGGTGGTTTCAACCACCCTCATGTCAAGGCCTTAAATATAAATAGGACTGTTTTCCTCGTGTTAACCAAAAACGTCCAAACACAGAAAAGTAAACAGCACACACAAGTTGTTTGTTGACGGAAATGTGCAATGTTTGCATTCTCTTTAGTCAAATTATTAGAAATATGCCTAAAAATGCAAAACATTTAGATAGTGATTTAGATAGTTCCTTTCTGACACCATTAATGAAAGCACCCCATCCCCACAATAATAGGGCCTATACTACATGCATTTCACTTGGTCAAGTCCATTTTATTTATATATCACTTTACATTGTAAATATTGTACATTGACAGTTATATGAGCTTAGTACAAAATGTATGTTTAGTATTGTTTAAAAGATTATGAAATTAACCCCCGGTTTCACAGACAAGGCTTAAGCCTAGTCCTAGACTAAAATGTAAGTCTTCGCTGTTTCAACTTGCACTGATGAGATCTTAAAATATATCTTATTAAAAATATATTTTATTTTGTCTCAAGATGCACCCCAGTAATGTTTTTTTTTCTAAGCATGTTTATAAAAATTACTTGAATGTCCTAATTGAACTATGGCTTAATCCTGGCTTAGTCTAGCTGCAAATAATAATAATGACATAAAAAAGAAAGAAAATCATCTCTTGCCTTCTGCTCCCTCTCAGTCTTGATGGTTTCCAGCGCCTCCCCAAGCTGCCTCTCGGCGATCTCCTTCAGACGGATGGCATCTTCCAACTGGCTGTTCAGAAACTGTGTATCTTCCTCCAGACGACGAATTTCATGTTTCAGACCCTCGAACTCAACCTACAAGATATCACACACACACACACACACACAAGCTAACTGTGACTAATGCCTCATTATCACTGTCTCTAGCAGAAACTCCACTGATGGAACTCATATTTATTACGGATGGCAGCTGAATGTACCTGGCTCTGTTTTAAGACAGAAACATGTTTCTGGAGGGTGATGTTCTCCTCCTCGAGTTCGCTGTAGTCCTGCAGCAGACGAGCCTCTCTGAACTTGAACTCCTTGATGTCGACGCGCAGACGAGACCTCTGCAGCTCCACCATCTGACTGTTCTGTAAGACCGCAGAAGCAGCTGATGAGTGTGTGCTCTCTGCTCAGAAATACAGCAATACTGTAAAATACTATACACATTTAAAGTAGCTGTTTTCTGTGTGAATTTATGTTAGAATGTCATATTTCTTTGATCAAAGCTGAATGTTCAGCATCATTACTCCAGTCTTCAGTGTCACATGATCTTCAGATATCATTCTAATATGCTGATTTGCTGCTCAAGAAACATTTCTGATTATTATCAATGTTGAAAATATTGTGCTGCCCAATATTTTTGTGGAAAATGTGATACATGTGTTTTCAGGATTCTTTGATGAATAGAAAAATTTGCATTTAATTGGACATTTCTGTAACAATAAAAATATCTTTACGGTCAGTTTTGATCAATTTTATGTATCTTTGCTGAATAAAAGTACTCATATCTTTCAGAAAATGATCTTACTGACTGACCCCAGGCTTTGAATCAACCCTCTACTCACACCTTGACGGAGTACAGGGTTGTGAATGGTATGCCTCGCTCTAATCAACCACACTTTTATCCTTTGACCTTAATCACTCCATCTGTACACCTCCCTCTCGATCTCTCCGTCTTTGCCCCATCTGCTCAAAACAAGCTTCATTTCACCTTTGGCTCATTAATCCTGTCCAGAGGACTGTGCCATTAAACACACAATCTCTTTCTTTTCCCAAATCCTCACGTCACACCATCTGTCTTTTTATTTATCTATTTATTTTTGCATTGATTTTACTAATATAGAGGTTTATATTCTTCATTTCCTTTTAATCTTATATTTGCATTGTTGACCAGATACCGGTTTAGTGTCAAAACATAAGATTATTATTATTACGTCCTTAAGTTTTTTTGAATTCAGTAAATTATGATAAAAGTTGGTCAGCACAACAAGTCATTTGTTGGTGAATTAGACATTACGGGGCACTGTGCATTCGTATAGCATTATATAATGGGTTTCAGTCTTTATCTTTCCTCACATTCAGTTTTAACACAGTTTGTGTTTGTTGGGCAAGGTATGGCACGTCCAGTCAGTGGTGTAGACGGAGGCCCCCAGTGTCCCCCGACCCCTATAAATATAAAGCCAACTAGCTAAATGTAATACATTTGCTGCTCAAAGCTTCAGATTTAATTAGGGTTTTCCTGCATTTTTTCAGCGAGTGTGTAAGCAACATTTCAGGCTGCACAAATGTTCGGCTTCATTTGGAAGCAGTTTCATTGGTGTAACAGAAAAACAAACAAACACAATATTGTGTCTAAAATGTAACTCACTCAATATTGACTTTTTGTTTTTTGAAGTGTTATATAAAGTAATATCACATTCGTGATTATGCTGCTCACGAACTAACATTCAGGAAAATGGCACTCTAGCTATGTGATATATTACACAACTATATCATATCTTACAAATATATAAAAATACATACAGGGATATTTTTTTTGCTTTCATAACTTGAATTATCAGAGTATTCTAACTGTATTCTAATAGGCTTCATCCCACAGTGACTGCTTTTGGACTCTCAATACGTGTTTTTGTTTGTTTTCTGCAAAGTGAGTGATATACTCGATAATATCAGCTTGCATATCTTTAAAACAACAATTACGAAACTATCATACGCGATATATAATCACACACCCCTCAACTAATACTTGGTTGAAACATCTGTTCCCTTTATAAGAGTCCATCAACTGAGCACATCTTGATTTGTCAATTTTCCCCACTCTTCCCGACAGAAATTAATATTGCTGGAGATTTCTTGTGTACAGCCCTCTTCAACAAAGTTTTTTTGATTGGATGTTGGTGCTCCTTTATAGAAATCTGTGAAGTTTAACAGCGATTCGGCTGCTGTCAGGACGAGTTTTAACGTAAAATGGAAATAATTTGAATGTGTGTACATTACACACCTCATAAAAGCTCATTTGCATTAACAGTGTTCACCATTGTGGTGTTAAAGAACCGCCACCGTCTCAGCCCTAGTGTCAGGGTTTATAATGTTTACATTGTTTATATATTGTTTTTAATATGCAAGGACAAACATTTCCCATATCTTCTCTTGATTCATCAATATTCTGTTATTTTATCCACTATATATTAACACAATAAATTGGTGCTATAGCAGATACTAAAGCTTCTAACTAGGGCTGAAATGATTAGTCGACATTATCAATAACGTCAAAAATAAAAAATTGTCGACAAATATTTGTGTTGTCGAGTAGTTGTTTGATCTCATATGCGGCAATAATGTGGTTTGACCAGTGTGGCGCTGTAGAGCAAGACTGTAATTCAGCTCTCCTGATGCAATTCAAGAGAAAACAACACACAGCGCTTCAGAGCAAACACAGCCCAACCTGAAGCTGCTGAGCTGCGTTTAGATGAATATGTAAATATATGCTGCACGCTTTCCTCTCAATAATGACATAAACACGACATAAACTGACAGCGGTGAGAAAGCAGCAGTTAAGAAAGCATCTGATTACAGCGATGTGGATGTTTGTCCAGTAAAGTCCAGTCACCTCATGTTTATTTATATAGTGCTTTATGTAGTAGATAGTCTTAAATCAAGCAGCTTTACAGCATTAAACATGAAAAACCAGAGTCAGTGTCACTTTCAGGTAGAATTACAACTTGATTTTCTGTTATAAAGCAGCGCTCCACTGTGGAGCTAGCTACTGATAAAATATTTTTATTAGTGGGAAAAAAATATTATTTCATTAAAGTGATAGTTTGGTTTGCAGAGATCAAAGCTTGATCTAGCTCAGGACTGTTTTGATGATCATAACCCTATAAGGTATTTTAAAAGAGATTATGATGTGAATAAAATAGTTTATCCAAACATAAAACGTCTTTTCACTTACCTTTATTTAGTTTCTTATCCATATGACTTACAAAAGGAGATGTTCGGCAGAACGATGTGTCATTCAGTTTTCATATAGCTAATTATATAATTATTTCATATAAGTAGAAAGGCGTGGTCTAAGCCAGAGAAAGTACTTATTTACCTGATTCAGTGACATTTGTTAGAAGGAGCATTCGATCAGCAGAAGAGAACAGCAGTCTGTAAGTGTTTTGTCTTGTTTTCTCATTAGATTTCAGCTCAGTTGTCGTTGCTAGGAACCATTATTTTTGCATACTGTGTTTTACCTGGTAAACGCGTTCGCAAGTCGCGTTTGTTCTCGTGCTTATCGCGGGAGTTCCCAGTTTCGGTTTGCTAAGTAGAAAGGCGTGGTCTAAGCCAGAGAAAGTACTTATTTACCTGATTCAGTGACATTTGTTAGAAGGAGCATTCGATCAGCAGAAGAGAACAGCAGTCTGTAAGTGTTTTGTCTTGTTTTCTCATTAGATTTCAGCTCAGTTGTCGTTGCTAGGAACCATTATTTTTGCATACTGTGTTTTACCTGGTAAACGCGTTCGCAAGTCGCGTTTGTTCTCGTGCTTATCGCGGGAGTTCCCAGTTTCGGTTTGCTAAGTAGAAAGGCGTGGTCTAAGCCAGAGAAAGTACTTATTTACCTGATTCAGTGACATTTGTTAGAAGGAGCATTCGATCAGCAGAAGAGAACAGCAGTCTGTAAGTGTTTTGTCTTGTTTTCTCATTAGATTTCAGCTCAGTTGTCGTTGCTAGGAACCATTATTTTTGCATACTGTGTTTTACCTGGTAAACGCGTTCGCAAGTCGCGTTTGTTCTCGTGCTTATCGCGGGAGTTCCCAGTTTCGGTTTGCTAAGTAGAAAGGCGTGGTCTAAGCCAGAGAAAGTACTTATTTACCTGATTCAGTGACATTTGTTAGAAGGAGCATTCGATCAGCAGAAGAGAACAGCAGTCTGTAAGTGTTTTGTCTTGTTTTCTCATTAGATTTCAGCTCAGTTGTCGTTGCTAGGAACCATTATTTTTGCATACTGTGTTTTACCTGGTAAACGCGTTCGCAAGTCGCGTTTGTTCTCGTGCTTATCGCGGGAGTTCCCAGTTTCGGTTTGCTAAGTAGAAAGGCGTGGTCAGCTGACTTCAGGGACTAATAATTAGGCAAGTATAAAACTGGTTTGTACACCGCGGCAGCGGTCGCGGCAGCCCTCGTGTGAAGCCCTCCTCGTGTGAAGACCGACGAGTGTAAAGACGATCGACTCTACCTTGCACGACTCCACCGAGCAAGGACACCGACAAGGCACTTGAGTATTGCTTTCTCCCCTTTCTTTACTTTTTGTCTAACTTGTACTCATCTAATTTTTAATCAATTGTACTCACTATGTGCTTTCAAATCTATACTATCACTACTAACACTCGGAGAGCACGCGCTGTACGTTGGAGGCAGGCCAATCCTAATAATCTACGAACGGTCCCTCTGTCCTCTACTACTTTACTCTCTGTTCCAATTGGTCTTTGGAACTGCCAGTCTGCTGTAAACAAAGCAGATTTTATTCCTTCTATTGCTACCCATTCCGGTCTCAACCTCATGGCCCTAACTGAGACTTGGATCAAACCTGAGGACACTGCCACTCCTGCAGCTCTCTCCACTAATTTCACGTTTTCCCACACCCCTCGCACGATTGGGAGGGGTGGAGGCACTGGTCTCCTTATTTCAAACGAATGGAAATTTGATCTTCTACCATCGCCTACAGGCAACAGTTCATTTGAATCTCATGCGATTACTATTACTCACCCTGCTAAAATCCACGTTGTAGTTGTGTATCGTCCCCCAGGTCAACTGGGTGACTTCTTGGAGGAGTTGGATGTGTTACTCTCAAACTTTCCTGAAGATGGTACTCCTCTGGTACTGCTCGGTGACTTCAACATCCACCTAGAAAAACCCCAGGCTACTGACTTCAACACTCTTCTCACTTCATTTGACCTCAAACGAGTGTCTACTACGGCTACTCACAAATCAGGTAACCGACTGGACCTCATCTACACACGCTACTGCTCCACTGACAACACATTAGTAACTCCGCTGCACACCTCAGACCACTTCCTCATCACTTCTAACCTCACACTAACTCCTGACATAGCACACGCCCCTTCGCAGGTCACCTTTCGACGTAACCTACGCTCGCTCTCTCCCTCTCGCCTATCCTCAATGGTTTCATCCGCACTACCTTCACCCTCTCAGTTTTCAGCACTCGACACAAACAGTGCTACTGACGCTCTTTGCTTCACTCTAACATCTTGCTTAGACAACTTTTGCCCCCTTTCATCCAGATCAGCACGCGCTACCCCCTCTGCCCCCTGGTTGTCCGATGTTCTCCGTGAACATCGTGTTAAACTAAGGGCTGCAGAGAGGAAATGGCACAAATCCAAAAACTCTACCGACCTTAGTGTGTATCAGTCACACCTCTCTTCCTTCTCTGCAAATGTCTCCACTGCTAAAATGACATACTACCACAACAAAATTAACAACTGTTCCGACTCTCGCGCACTCTTCAAAACGTTCTCTTCTCTTCTCTGTCCACCTCCCCCTCCTCCTTCATCAACTCTTACAGCTGATGACTTTGCAACTTTCTTCACAAATAAAACAAAAACCATCAGTGACCAATTCCTCACACCGCAAACTAATAATAACTTCATAACGACAAATACACAATCTCTCACCTCCTTTTCTCCTCTCTCGGAGACGGAGGTTTCCAAACTCATCCTTTCCAATCATCCCACTACTTGTCCGTTAGATCCTATCCCCACTCACCTCCTTCAAGCCATTTCTTCTTCGGTCGTACCTGCTCTTACTCACATTATCAACACCTCGCTTAACACTGGTACATTTCCCACAGCATTTAAGCAGGCTCGGGTAAGCCCACTGCTTAAAAAACCTGCTCTAAATCCAGCACTTTTAGAAAACTACAGACCGGTATCCCTTCTTCCATTCATTGCAAAGTCACTTGAGCGAGTTGTGTTCAACCAACTCTCTCTGTTTCTTGCACAGAACAACATTCTGGACAACAACCAATCTGGCTTCAGAAGTGGACACTCAACTGAGACTGCCCTACTCTCGGTTACAGAGGCCCTGAGACTGGCAAGAGCAGCTTCCAAATCCTCTGTACTCATCTTGCTGGATCTGTCTGCTGCCTTTGACACAGTTAACCACCAGATCCTCATGTCCATCCTCAGAAAGATGGGCATCTCAGGAACCGCCCTCCTGTGGTTCGAGTCTTACCTCTCAGATAGGTCCTTCAGGGTGTCTTGGAGGGGTGAGGTTTCAAAGTCACAACTTCTTGCTACTGGAGTTCCTCAAGGCTCAGTGCTTGGACCACTTCTCTTCTCCATCTACATGTCGTCATTAGGATTGGTTATTCAGAAGCATGGCTTTTCCTACCACTGCTATGCTGATGACACTCAACTCTACTTCTCATTCCAACCAGATGATCCGACGGTAACAGATCGCATTGCAGCCTGTCTGAGTGACATTTCTAGCTGGATGATGGACCATCACCTTCAGCTCAATCTTGCTAAGACAGAACTGCTCGTGTTCTCTGCCAACCCATCACTTCACCACAACTTCTCTATACAGCTGGGTTCATCAACCATAACTCCTTCCAGGACTGCCAGGAACCTTGGAGTTGTGATCGATGATCAGTTAAGCTTCACAGACCATATTGCTACAACGGCCCGGTCCTGCAGATTTGCCTTATACAACATTAGGAAGATTAGGCCCTTCCTGCAAGAGCAAGCTGCACAACTCCTTGTCCAAGCTCTTGTTCTCTCCAGACTGGACTATTGTAATGCTCTCTTGGCGGGCCTTCCCGCATGTACTATCAAGCCTCTGCAACTGATCCAGAATGCAGCAGCCAGAGTGGTCTTTAATGAGCCAAAAAAAGCTCACGTTACCCCTCTCTTCATCAGGTTACACTGGCTACCAATAGCCGCTCGCATCATATTCAAGGTACTGATGTTTGCCTACAAGACCACAACTGCCACTGCACCAATATACCTAAACTCGCTGGTTCAAACTTATGTGCCCTCCAGAAGCTTGCGTTCTGAAAGTGAACGACGTCTTGTGGTGCCATCCCAAAGAGGTACCAAATCACTCTCACGGACCTTTTCCTGGACTGTGCCCAGCTGGTGGAATGACCTCCCGATCTCAATTCGAACAGCTGAGTCTTTAGCCATTTTCAAAAAACATCTAAAGACACATCTTTTTCGCCAGCACCTGACTAACTAATACTAACTTACCTATTCTATTTAAAAAAAAAAAAAAAAAAAATCCTAGCTACGTGTACTGTGCTAGACTAACTGAGACTTGTCATGACACTTGTATACTGTTGCTCTCTCGATGGTCTGATTGCTTCTATTGTTCTCCTCATTTGTACGTCGCTTTGGATAAAAGCGTCTGCTAAATGATTAAATGTAAATGTAATGTAAATGTAAATTAAACGGTGAATAAGAGAGTTTCTCTGTCTGTCATCTCATTTTGTGTGTCAAATATATTTATTTGTTAATTGTATAATAATTGTAATTACATAATATGATTTTCAAAAGCTGAAGTGATTACCTTTATTTGTTAGAATATGTATAACGCAATATTTTAACTAATTGCAAAAGCAGAACAATCAAAGTCTACTGATTAATCAGTGAAATAATCAACGATTAGTCGATTAATTGTTCTATTAATAGTCAGATTAATCGATTATCCAAATAATCGCTTGTTGCAGACCTACTTCTAATCACTTTAATGTATTCCTCAGCATGTAAGCGTCCTAACGATCCAAACAGAGACGGAGACTGACCTCTCTGAGTTCCTGAGTGATGGTGGCGAGCCGATCGTTCTCTGACTGGACGTTGGTCAGGATGTTACGTGCTTGTCGCAGCTCAGACTGCAGCTCTTGCATGCGCTGCTCGTAATACGCCTCCTTACATGCAGACTCCTGGATGAGCGACTCCTCGCGGCTCTCGCCGTCAGCCGCCACCTTCTTGTGATTGGAGTGGGCCTGTCCAAATGCCTGCGCAACGCAAGGAGGATACAAAGATTAGAGGACACAAGCGGTATACCATGCAAACTCTGCATTCAAAAGTGATAAAATCATATAGAACCACTGCAGCCACAAGTCAAGTCACCTTTATTTCTATAGCGCTTTATAAAATACAAACCGTTTCAAAGCAGCTACACAGTAATAAACAGGAATATAGCAGAATCATTGCAAACTTCATCAAATATGAAACAAATCCAAATGTGACAAAAGTGAAAAAGAAAGAATGAAACATCTGCATTCTCCAAACTACAACTTACTCATATTTTGCTTGGAGCGCAGAAACTGCTCTCTAATGCACGCTCCACGTGTTGTAATATTAAATATTGTTACGGTCATGTGTACAGAGGTGAACTGACAGCGCAGAAGCTCTTTCATGAGATTTGATTTCTCCGCTGCAATACAACCTCATGCATAATACAGCGCAGTGACTGGATCATAAGAGTTAATTGAGAAAAGCTCAGAAAACTGATGCCGTAGATGTGTACTCTCCAGCCAATCACCAATCCAGATTAATGCATATACGTCACTTTTCGTGACGTTGATTCAACTTTGCTTTTTGAACCGGAAGAACGAAATTGCTCCAAAAAATAAAATAAAAAAATAACCACTTTTCCCTTAATAATAGACATAATGAGTGCTGTTGTCGTTTTCTCATGTGCAATCTGTTCATATATGTTAACATCTCAAGAAAAATTGTTTTAGGGTTTCATGACACTAAGTTTTTAAAAATGTATGACAGCATTTTTTAAGTTTTACACTGTGCCCTAACTACATGCAACACGCATTTCTTCCATATTAATCAGAGAAAGTTTTGTTATAGCTTTTTTTTTTTTTTTTTTAAACAGAAACAGCTAAATTCTTTGAGAGGACAATAAGAGGACTTCACAAAACCATCTAATCGTTATCAACTGGAATGTTCATCTATAATATACTCAAATTTATATTTAATACATTAGAATAAAAAATGCTGGGGTGCTGGGAAAAAGTTGTTGTTACCCATGTAGGTCGTTTCTAATCACGTACTTGTTATGAGGCTCTATTTCAGTCAGAATTAGGCTTGCCGCGATAGACGGTGTTGGCGGTGATACCGGTGTTAAGCTGCAACACCGTTTACGTCACTTGCACCGTCCCTCACCGTCATTTTGATTTTTTTTATAGTAATAAAAATCATTTAGTTCAGTTAGAGGACACTACAATTAAAACTGAACGCGGCTGCTGAATGCAGCACACCGAACGAACGACAGTCGCGCATCTCAGATCAGATTTCATTTATCACACGTGAGGAGAGTGAGTCGAGCTGACTGACGAGAAGAGTGAGGTGAGACAGACAAGACTATGGCAGAAGAGTTTCAAATCGAAATGTAAAAGTGCCTGTTTTAAAAATATTTTGGATTTTGAAAAGTCTGTTGACTTCTGCCATTAATCTAAGTCAGTGGTTCTCAACCTTTTTTTCCACCGGGCCGCACTATGGTCCAAGCGCAAGTATCAGCTGCACGCATGTCATTTACATATTACGTCATCAATACAAACCAACCAGATTTATAATATTATTTATAGCCAGGGGCGCGGGAAGGTGTTTTATGTAGGGGGTGCTGTGGGGGGGGGGTCAATTTCTGCGTATAAATATTACGCCAAATAGAAACAGAAAATCGTGCTATAGCCTACGCACTTTCATGAGACCGTGTTAGACAACAATTAGCTATTTTACAAATGGGAATAGGCTTCAATGAATTCATAACAATGCTTTACATTCAAACATTCAAGCTTAAAAACCCTTAAAATGTATAGTGAAAAGTTCTTTAAAAGCATCTGGAATGCAATAATGTAATTTTAAAGCTGTTTTTATGGATTAAAAAGATAATAATAATAAAAAAGTGTCAATCTTTGTCCTTGAAATTTAAAGGATTTGCTGCGACCAATTTTGTCTGACTGAAATAATTCACATAGGCCTATCAGTCAGACAAAATTGCGTGGCAGCAAATCCTTTAAATTTCAAGGACAAAGATTGACACTTTATTTATTATTGACTACAATTATAAAATAAAACGCAAATTATAATCGGGCCTGTTTTAGGCTTTCCCTTATTTTTTTTAATTTTAGAAGGTGACGGGGAAAAAATGGCTATCTCCTCATTGGACGCGCAGAGAGAAATATATGCATTTTAACGGATTACATAGGCTAATGAAGAGTTTTTGCTTTGCTTTGAATTATTTCGTTTTAAAGTAGTAATTTAAAGCTTTCTATAGATATATTTATCATATCTGTGAGCCAGTTTCGAGTTGCTTCGGTTCATCATTGAAGCGCTCTTGTTCAAGACCGGCAGAAAGCGCATTCTCTGTTTTCCTATTTGATAAAAGCACAATGTTGATATTGTGAATGCACACACATAATAGTAGACCCTTTACAGTTCCAAATGATAAGGCGTATTTTAAGTTGTTCTTACTGTAAGAAAAAAATACAAGTGACCACGCTGGAGCCTCTATGTCCTGTAAAACTCGCTTCAGCTTCCACTCTCCACACAAACTGTTGGATACGAGTCTAACAGTGCACATTATCTAGGTTAAACATTTAAACCAACACTGTGATATGCTTGAACTGTTTATAGGCCTATCTATCGATTTTATTTTAGTCAAGTCGTAATGATTTGATAAGGATAAATTAATCAAACATAGGCGATCAATTCTGACGCTGGCCACTTGGTCGTTGCTTAAAAGAAAAAAAAAAACATTTAACGAACAAAATATGCTCCCAAGGTTTTTCTAAATTAAATTTATGAAGAAAAAAAAAGGAAACATAGCCTAATCACTTTTCCATTACATAAAAAACTGAACTATTTTAATAGGTAGCTACAGGGGCGGCGCCAGAGAATGTTGAACGCAGGTGCTGAGGGGGTGCTAGATCAATGACAGGGGGAGCTGGGCAATTAATAGTAAATATGATCAAAACAGGTTGTTATTATTATTATTTTTATATGAATAATAAAATCACTATATAGGCGCATTTCAAATGTTTATGGGGAATGTGGGAGTATTATCGCGCTTAGCCTGCATGGGGGCACGCACACAATTAATTTTATTTATTTATTTTTTCCTGCAGAAAGAGCTTATACTCCTGTCATTTTTGGATGTGTTTTCTGTCGTCTCATGCAGTCTCCGTGAACGGAGCGCATCACAACAATGAACCAGCTCACAGACATAAGAAATAAATCTGCAGAAAGCTTGAAAACCGATTAAAATAAAAACAAATATATCTTCTCTGATTATGTAGTCCGTATAGGTGCATTTCTCTATTAAAGGCATGTCCACTGTGGCGATGTTGAGTCTGAGAAAACACTAGTTTATTAATAAATAATTAAAATGTATTTTTCCCCGATGCATTCATAATCATTACTTTAGCCGGTGCTGTGCGGTTGAGCGCGGAATAATACGCCTAAATAATAGGCATAAATAATAACCTAAATGGTTATTATACTATCAATTTAATATAAACGTGCGAATAGTTGACTAGAAAAATCTTTATTCGGGGCAGGCCAACAGTACTTGGCACAAGGAACCGATCCGTTTTTTAAATAAAATGCTGACATTACGTGCGACTGCAAATCACGTTATTGAATTGCAGTATTTATGCATGTGTTTAATGAGTCAAATGTTTTTATTTTATTTCATTTTTTATGGGGGTGCTTTGTTTTTTTTGGGGGGTGCTGGAGCACCTGCTAGCCCCTCCCTAGCGCCGCCCATGTGTAGCTATAAGCTGTTTTGGGAGAAGGGGAAGACTCATATCGCTGAGAACAAAAAAAAAGAAAAAAAAGTTTAAAATGTTTTTGTTTTTTTTTCCCAGTACATTCATGATATTTCCATGTTCCGCTTTTAAGCCACAACCTACAGATCCCACAACACAAACATAAAAGCAAGCATTGGCAGTGCTGCGTGCATGATTTGGCAGGATGTGTGCAACGCGCGCATCAAATAGCCCTGCATCAGTTTAATAACTTTGATAACTTTAATTCTTACAACTGTTAAATTAATGGGCAAACTCAAAAATAATCAAATCTCTTTTCATAATCAAATCCCAAATATTCAAGTATAAATATACAGTAAATGATATATATATATATATATATATATATATATATATATATATATATATATATATATATATATATATATATATATTTTTATTCACAACAGTTTACAGTTGCCCACAGAAAAAAACAGGGGGTGCTGCAGCACCCTCAGCACCCCCTGTTCCCGCGCCCCTGTTTATAGCCTAAATATTATGATATCTAAATGATTACATTTATTGAAATAAGTAAATAAATAAATAATTCCACTCACCATTAATAAAACACCTGACGCTGTCGGGAGCTGACCAATTTTGTGAAATTCTGCTCGAAAGGAGTAACAGCACAATGAAGTTATAAGCTGCGGTCTGTGAGACGCGCACGGAAGCGTGACTTGACGTGCGACATTGCAGAAAGTGTGCGTTCACAAATTTAGCCTATGTTGATCCAAATATGAAAAGCATTTTCGAGTTTAATAATCTGAGGTTCTCTCCAGATCTCTGTAATAAGGATGATTGCTGCGTAGTAGCCTATGAGTGTTTCTTTTTACCTGAACATCTTCAAGTGAGTGGTGCGGGGCAAACCGAGAGTCCAGCACTCTCTTCACTGCTGATGCTGCGACTATTCTTGTTTGAATGCGTTCCTTCGCTGGCATTTTCCTCATTTCGTTTTCTCCCTTAACACATTTGTTCATTCTGATGCTCAGTTTTACAGAACTAATGGCTGCTGATGACAATTTGAATTGAATTCTGCCAAAGTGCGCGCTTGTAAGTGCTCGTTAAATGTGTAACATTAATTACGTGAGTACATAGATCTGCTCATGTCTGAAAATAATATATGAAAAACTAAATTATTTTACATAACATTGTGGCTTATATTTGTTTAGTAATTTTTTTTAATTAATGTAAAAACTAAAATGAACTGTAAAACTGAAAGTTATTTTTTAATTGTGTTCAGCACATAGACTGTAACATTCAGCATGGTGGAGCGAATCTGGATTCGTGACGGATTCGTTAGAAACACTGATCTAAGTGATAATGGAAGTTTTTTTAAAACATTCGTTTCTCATTTATTTGGTTCCACAGTATGCTGATTTTTATTTGATTTAAACTGTGCATATTTCCCCCATTATTTTACACAAAGGTGTATGCCGTCCGTGCCTCCAAACTTTCTTATTCGTTTTGCTAATAAATGTTCTACGTTTCATAATTATTTGTTCCTCATTCTTTACTGATTTTTAGTTTTGTATACCTATTTAAAAGTTATAAGTTATTTGTTATTTTATATTAGGCATATAGCATGGTGTATTTTTATTCGTTTTGTTAAATAAAAGTTCTTTGTTCTACGTTGTATTTTGTTGTTGCTTGAATTGAATTCAAGCAATTGATGCCCAACTGCCGCTAATTTAAAAGTGAAAGTAAAACGCGCACGGAGCTTTTATAAGCTATTTAAGCAAAGGAACGTGAGGAAAAGTGGGAAAACTCAAACGAACTAAAAACAAACAACTGTTTGACGCCGAATTGCCATGAATTTAAAAGTGAAAGTAACAGGTGCATGGCGCTTACAGGCTATTTAAAACGAAGGAAAGCTAGGAAAAGAGGGAAAACTCAAACGACCCCCCCACCACGGTGATACCGGTATTATCGGTGTTGTCACACGTCGATTAACCGGTGGGAAAATTTCCTCACCGTCACAACCCTAGTCAGAATGCTGCCGTAGAGAACAGCTGCCCTTTAAAAGGCACACAGCAGCACAGCTCAGTATGTTTATTGTTCCCATGATCATTCTTCTGCACCGGCTGGAGAAAGAGGAAGTGTTTCCTAAGGGTGAGAGAGTTTCCTGTGTTTCCTGTGAGCTCAGGCACCAGGTGAAGCAACTTTGTTTTTAACAATGCTGAATTTAATAAATTACTTTAGGGTACCCCATGTAAGTACAGTATAGTTTAGCACAATTATTATCATGTGTATTTTTACTTTCACCTTTTGTCCAATTTTGTTGATGTGACTGTCAACTGATTGGCCAACTTTTCTCAAATCACCTACGATCTTCACTAGTTAGATATGAAGATATTTTATTGAAATCTCCTGGTCTGTGACATGTATAGATATTACATGACTAAATGTGAATGACTAAAATATCTCGGCAATCTGCCGTTACAGAGAGATCGTAGTATAGTGCTACAGTGCTCTCAGTTGCAGTTCTAGGGCTGTTTTTTGATTATTATTGTTTTGATCATCATCTCTATCGTGGATACACTCATGTCACATTTCAGCTCTTCATCATCATGGAAGTGTATTATTTGCACACATTTTAAAGCCTTTCTATACCTTCCAAACTTTTTTACCCGCACACTGTTCTAGCGTGTTTTTCTGAGCGCACACACCTGAAGCACACACTCACTCTTTCATGTCTTTAACTGTCAGAAACACACAAGGTTCACAAACACAGTAGGTTATGTCTTAATTGGGAGAGGGAAAAAAACATTATGTT
>JALXFT010001521.1:0-192993 GCA_023376895.1 Aspiorhynchus laticeps | reverse complement strand
GTGTATGAAGGATTTTCAGGTCTGTTTTGCCTGTATATGGGAACTACAGAGAGCACAAGGTGTGCTTGTATGACTGTGTGTGTGTGTGTGTGTGTTTGACTAAGTCCAGCTGTGACACATTTTTAAGGGAACCTCACAACCCAAGTCAGCATGATGGTGGTCCTCAAACAAATCAGAATCAAACTTCTAGACAAAACTCCTCAACGTTTCGCCTCTGTGTTATTTACGGTTTGTATACTCATGTGGCTTCGATTTGACCTTTCCTCTTTCTTGACCCGGTCTCACTTCCGCTGAAACACTTTCTGAGCTCACATTCGAGGTCAAAGGGCATCATGACTGAAGACACCCCTCAGCGAACCCTTTCCTTTCTTAGTCTGGTGAGAGGAGAGTTTAACGGCTGTCTGGTGCGCATTACACCAGAGGAAAAAAATCAAAAGACAATGATAGTGCTTTAAGACTCACCAGATGTGGCCAAAATTCATAAATTTCTATCACATTCATATATTTCTATCTAAAATATTTATATCACTCCTGAAAAATTCATAGCTATAGTAAAAAAACAAAAAGAATATTGATTTTAGTTGACTTTATATATTAAACTGTGTTTTAAGGTTTCAATGTCTCGCCAGGTTTCCATTTACATATTTTTACAAATTATAAAACTTTTTCAAATGTATATGACCTTCATTTAAATAATAACACACATTATAACACATATAAACACACACACACACACACACACACATATATATATATATATATGTGTGTGTGTGTGTGTGTGTGTGTGTTTATATGTGTTATAATGTGTGTTATTATTTAAATGAAGGTATACTTTTATGCACATTTCGGAAAAGTTATTTGCATGTTTCAGAATTTTTCACTCCAATATACCAAAATTCGCAAAAATATATATTTTTGCGAATTTTGGTATATTGGAGTGAAAAATTCTGAAACATGCAAACACATTATAACACATATAAACACACACACACACACACATATATATATATATATATATATGTGTGTGTGTGTGTGTGTGTGTGTGGTGGTGTGTGTGTGTGTGGTGGTGTGTGTTTATATGTGTTATAATGTGTTTGCATGTTTCAGAATTTTTCACTCCAATATACCAAAATTCGCAAAAATATATATATATATTTTTACGAATTTTGGTATATTGGAGTGAAAAATTCTGAAACATGCAAATAACTTTTCCGAAATGTGCATAAAAGTATATACGCTCACTATTATAATTCGAAAAAAAGACACGCACATGTACAATGCATGTACTATACACTATGCCAGTCAAAAGAGTCATGTGACTGAATTCACCAATCGTTAGCAAACATGACATTTGTTAAAGCAATTTGTCTGCAGCTGTAATGTTTTCTTGAATATTAAAAAAATAGAATTTAGAAATTAATTTCATCTCGTTAATGGAAACATAATTATTGTCTTGACTTCAAGCAAAAATGTTGCATGAAGCGACAAACTCTCATCCAATCAGAATGCGTTATGTATGTTTAATATGCAGATATGCGCTGCAGGATTTTAGACCAATGAGATTTCATTGTGGGCGGGGCTAACCAGGCTAAAATGTATTTGGATAACATTGGAAATTTTACAGCAATTTACTACACATTGTAGCCCTTTTTATCATCCTCAACAAATCCTAAGCGAAATTAGACTTTCTAAATTTATTTTTACATGAAAACCACATTCTACAATTGTCTCTTTACCGTTTCTCCCAGTCTGAAGTGAACTCCGTCCATCTCCACCAGTGAGTAGAGTCTGGTGGTCGTGTCTCGTCTGATCTCCACCTTCATGGTGTTGGAGGAGTATCTGGCCCACACCACCTGATACCCCACCGGCCACATGGACGTCACCCCAGTGAAGGAGCAGCGGAGGTGGACGCTGCTGCCGACCAGCTCTGGGGTCACCACGGGTTTTGAGGGCAGTGAGGGGACGTTCGCTTCACAGAAAAGATAATGAGATGAAATAGAAATACAGAGATGTAATAAATAAAAAAATATAGAAAAAAAAAAAAAAAAAACTTACCCTTACATAAGCCGTTAACTTTGGTTTCTCCAGGTGGGCATGATTTAGGCGTGTATGGTGAAGCAACTAATGAAACAAAACAAACAACAACAAAGTCATTAAACTTCCTTTTATACTTTAATTTAATAAATAAATCAATAAATATTTCTAATTTAACATTTTAACAATTAAACATATTTATTTTAAAAGAAAAAAATATATATTTATTTAGATATGTTTTTCTAGATGACCAGTTACCCAATGATGTAAAACACTTCCTGTTTATACTTTCGCAGTATAACTACATAAATAAATAAATAAATAAATAAAATTGAATATATGAATGTGTTTTTTTATTAAATAAATTATTTATTTTTTATGCCTTTTTGCAAAAATCAGTCCTATGATGCTTGAAGGATGTTGTTTTTATTGAATAAATTAGTTTTTATTAAATAAAAAAAAATATTATTTTATGCTCAACATTACCTGTTTATACTTTTATAGTATAAATAAACAGACAAACAAAGATAGCTAGACAGACAGACAGACAGATAGACAGATAGATAGATAGATAGATAGATAGATAGATAGATAGATAGATAGATAGATAGATTTAATTATTTATTAAATCATTTAGACCTTACTTTTGTGTAAGAGGATCAGTCTGACTTATGTCACCTTAAATAGTACATAGTGCTGTGAAACGAAGCCCTGACTTTCATGCCGTGCCAAAACTCTAAAACCCAAACAGTTTCCTTCTTTCTGAAGCCGTCATGGAAGTGTCATAAATCCGTGAAATATTGCTACATGAATCCAGTAATCTGATTTGCTCCCCTGCAGAACTTCAGTTGCCCAAAATCGATCCTAAACTAAAAATGACCCAAATACTCTCACACACGGTTGATGATACAGTCATTTATATGGATCTAGGAGATGTTTGAGAAAGTCAGAGAGGAAACGCGGCCAAAGAAAGTGAAATATTGATCACCCACTACAAATTAGATGGCAGTTTCTCACTGGGCTGTTGTGCAGGGAACATCTAAAAATGTGCTATTAAATAGAGCCAGAAAGAAACTCTTCATTGTTTCTTCTACTGGTGCAAGCCTCGCAGTTTTAGAGGCTATTACAGGTGAATTATGTCACTAAGATGCAAATCAATTGCAATTACATTTAATTCTGCCTCTTCTTTTCAAACACCAATTTTGTGGTCTCACGCCAAAATCAGAAGTATGAAATGTTTTTAGGATAATTACTTTTTTGTGTGTGAGATTACATTATTTTCATAAAAAATCCAACATATTTATTAATTATTAATATTAATTATTACAATTATTAATAATACTTATTAAAATGATTCATATTAAATATTTTTTGGGATGAAATGCGGCCTACACATGATTTCATTTCATTTATTCTAGGTACTTTTTTCCCTGTGTTTGTAAACCATCAAAAATGAGTCATGTTATTCTACCTTCCGCACAGTATCCCATGCAACCCTGTGTCGGCTGCAGGAAGTAGAGCAGGAACTCTCCACAATTCCGGACCGAGATTGGGATACGGAAAAGGCAGCAGTCTTTGGTGCTTCCATGGAAGAACTGCCAAGTGGCACAGGCTGAGAGCTGCTTGACCTCTCCGGGCCTCGGAAGAGAGCTGTCCTTTAGAGACAACCACACTGGAGCCTGTGTCCCACAGCGGTTCATCTGCAAAAAGAAACAAAGATCAAGAAACCGCAGTTTGGAAACCAGTCAGAACTAATCGACAACTTCTCACCTCAATGCAGCGGGTCGGCATTACCGCAGGCTTGTTGTTTATGGAAAATCGGTACCATCCGGGAGGCAGCGAATGGTCACAGATTAGATCCTGTATCGCTGTGTTCTGAAGTTCAGTGGAGTCGAAATCAACGCTACGATATGCGTTTCTCAATGTCCTGTATCCGCCCGGATAGCACTCTGGAGCTGGAAGAACCAAGGACACAGTCAAACCACAGACTGAATTACAACCTTTAATATTCATAAATGAGTCTAAAACAACCTTTCGGCAAAGACAAAGGTCAGCGCTCAGAAGACAGCGAGCGAGAAGGTCGAAAACTGTGTCATTACGGTGGCTTGAAAACGTCACTCAGGTTCATTAAAACCCAAATGGGGGTTAAAGTGACCTCCTCAGCCGCGTACGTTTATCTGGGGTAAAAATAACGCACCTTTATCTGATCCCCTTTTCCTTGCTCCTAACTTTATGCTGTAAAGGTCGGCAGAATCGGCGACGTGTGTCCGGGTCTCACGGCAAAACAGAGGGACAAAAATAGACGTGTAACTTTCAGGCTAAAACCTTTTTAATCCCTTGCCATTTCCTCAGACAGCACATCTGTAACAGTCCTTATCCTTCCTGTATCTCAGAGCCGAAGTGGGTCGGATGTCACTATTGCGGCTAATTATGAGGGGAAGGGAGATCGACAGGACCTGTCTCGCTTTTTGTATGAGGATGCCTGAGGCCAGCAGTACATTGGTAATCATCTAATGCTCCCCCTGAACATGCTAATAGAAAGTTTGGGCTGGATGTCATGCCATCTCTGCCAGTGAACGTGGGAAGCTGAGACGGGGCAGATAGCAGACGTTATAGACACAATAGACCGGTGGGAAAATGCAGACTTTAGACAGTACACAGGACTTTCACTTGGTGCTAATATCAGCAAAGCACAAAAAAAAATAAAAAATAAAAATAGAAGAAAAAAACAAAACACACACACACACACACACACACACACACACACACGTACACACACACGTACACACACACGTACACACACACGTACACACACACACACACACACACACACACACACAAAACAAAACAAAACAAAAAGTGATGCAACATAACAAAAATGTCACCAAAGCCTAACAAACAAACAACAATCAAAGCAAAACAAAGCAAAAAAAGTCAGCAAAAAAGCAAAAGTAAAGCAACAAAACAAAAACAAAAAAGAATAAAAACAAAAAGCACAAAACAAAACGCCAGCAAAGCACAACAAAACAAAAAATAAAGTAAAGCAACAGAACAGCAAATCAAAACAGAAAAAAGTCAGCAATGCACAACAAAACACAAAGCAAAGCAACAAATAAATCGTTAACAAAACACAACAACAACAAAACAAACCAAACAAACAAAAACAAAAAAGCAAAGCAGCAAATAAATTATCAGCAAAGCACAATTAAACAAAAAACAAAAAAAGCAAAGCAAAACATCACAAAAATACAAATAAAACACAAAACAAACATCAGCAAAGCAGAATAAAAAGAAAACAGCAAATCAAAACAGAAAAATGTCAACAATGCGCAACAAAACACAAAGCAAAGCAACAAATAAATGGTTATCAAAACACAACAACAAAACAAACAAACAAAAGAAAAAAAGAAAAAAGCAAAGCAACAAATAAATTGTCAGCAAAACACAATTAAACAAATGCAACTGTCAGCAAGTCAAAAAAAAAAGAAAAAAGTAAAACAACACAAAAACACACACAAAAAAAAAAAAACATCAGCAAAGAGCAACAAGACAAAAAGAAAAAAGCCAAACGAAGCAATATTAAAATATTACAGTATCATCTCACGAGATTGCAGAGTTTTGGCCAGTGTGGTCTAAAAGGACAGAGACATCAGTGTCTTGGACAAATAATTAACCATTTAAGCACCCAGAACACTGGCCAACCACCTAGGAACACTCTAGAATATTTGTCAACAAGTTTTGCATTGTAAATCACTCACATTTTCATCTAAATATGTTAAGAACTAGTTTAAGCTACATCTCTCAGAGAAGTCTCAAATACAGAGTTTGTTCAAAGGAACATGTTTCCACTAAAAGTCCTCATAAAGAATAAGGGCAGGTGACCTTTGACCGGCGTGGAAAAGAGCAGAAAAATCTCTCCTCTAATCCTGTCTGCTCTCCAGAGTGAAGACGAGGCCGGGCCGAGAGGGCTTTCTGCCCCACTGGAGCGCTGATGAGATCATGTCTCGGCTGGTTTAGAGTCCATAATGCCCTGCTCTTTCTAGCCTAATTCAAGGATCATTACTCTGCAGTTACGTCCTAAGATTTACTCTTAGAGGTGTAATGGGGCAAGATGAAGATAAAGACATTTAAGTGTTCATTTTATAAATTCTTAATAATGGTTTGGTGGGGAGATGCAGGGATGATTTGAGGGGACGTTTCTTAAGAGGAGGTAATGGAGTTTCAAGGTGGCCAGCTTCAAGACAAGATGAAAGTAAAAGCAGCTACTGGGTGCTCGCTTTACTTTCCATCCAAACATACACCATTCACAGATTCAGAAAAACATATGCTTGAAATCTTCAGTGTGTAGTTTGATTACAAAAATAAATAATAATAAAAATCATCATCATCATCATCATAACTGAAATAAAAAGCTAAATGAAATCCCAACCATACAATAAAAAAAAATTAAAAAATAAGTGACAACAGCAAAGGAGATGAAAATCACAACTATAAAAAATAATAAAATTAAATTACATAAAGTGACATCATGATTGTAAAATTAAAAATAAATTAAGTGACAAAAGCAAAGTAAATGAAAATTACAACTGTAAAATAAAATAATAAAATAAATGACATAGAAATTGTAAAATAATAAAATAAAAATGTAATAAAATAATATAAATAAATAATAAAGTAAATAAATAAGTAATAAAATAAAATGATGAAGTTACATCACATTTGTAAAATAAAATACAATAAAATAAAACAAAAATGACAACAGAAGTGACTGCAAATGTAAAATAAAATTATATTTGTCAGCGCAACTGAAAAATAAAATAACAATAAAATAAAATAAAACAAATAACAGAACAGAAGTTTCATCAGTTGAAAAGATCTGAGCATAGAAGTTTTACCAGAAGGCCACGTTTAACAGAGCAAGCCACATTTGGTCTTTGTCTGTACTTGCAGGGGTGACAACCACAGTCAAATCTTGCAACGCAAGGTCAAAGGTTCCACAAACACTCGTGTTTTCAGCCCTCAAACCAAAGCTGGGACAGCGCTGCTGGGTAAACATCTCAGATCGCCCAGTTAATCTGTTGATTTAGGGACGGGGTGAATTTCAGACACTTCCTCACCAGGGAATTCCACTGAAAACTTCAGATTAGACATGGACACCGTCCACTTTCTCAACATGTATGCTGTTGCACACCACACTACTTTTGAACAATGCAAACACTTTTTTGTGCTAAGCCAATGACTGCAAAAGACTAGAAGACATATAAATGTCCATATGTGGTCAAAACCTTTGACATCTTCAAGTGGTTTCAGAAGTGAAATATAAATAAAGCAAAATGGGTTTGACAGCATGATGTCCTAGAAGAACCTAAGTGCAGTATAGTTTTTCCTCCTATTTCCATCACCACTTATATACTTGCTCGCATAAGTTTGGAAAATAGTGAGAGAACACTAAAGTTTTGAGAGCAAATTAAAGGTTTCTTCTGGGAAGGTTTCTTTTGCAAGCAAATAGTCGATTTTCCTTCCATCTCATTATTTCAATCACCAATACACAAATTCAATACACAAAAGTCTTGTAAGCAAATGCAAAGCTTCTTGGGTGAACAAAACTTTTGCGAGAGTAATATAATTATTTGGGGCAATGCAAAACTTTCAAAAGCAAAAGTTTTTGCTTTCATAGAGACAGATCATATTCGTATGATCATAATCTGAAAACCACGCCCACCGGGGGGAAAACAATCCAACCCTCTCCATTGACTTTATATTGCGGAAAGCTGCCTCCTTGTCATTTCTGACTTATAACAAAAAACAGAACAAGGACACAAAAGTAGAGCACATCGTGTCATATTACTCTGAGAACTACACCCACTGGAGGGAAATGTAATCGGCGACAGAAAACATTCATTATTTTTAACCATGTCAAAGGATTATTTCATCACCCATATGTGAACCTGAGAGGAGGAGATCGAGAGACTAAATTTTATTGGTCTATGTCAGTGCCCCTTTTCCTTACCTTCATTTTGTTGGAGACATGATCCAACTGAATGCAAAACTATCATGAACTAAATAGTTTTTCCTTCCATCTCTCATAATTTCCATAATCAGTTTTGCATTCACTCACATAACTTTTGAAAAGCTTTGAAAGAAGAGAAAAGTTCAACAGAGGAAAAAAAAAAAATTCTACATTTTTATTTTTTTTACACCAAATTCATATTTTTTCCAGTCACCTTAGCGACTTCATACAAAGTCTCAATTGTGAGATATAAAGTTATATAAAGACATAAAGTCATGGTTTAACCTGCCAAAAACTATATAGCCAAAAAACAACAGAGCAAAAAACAAATCGATAAGAAGGAACCTGCTGAACCAAACAAGCTGCAAATAATCTTTATTTTAAGCATATAGTGTATAAGGTTTCTTAAAGCTGGAGAACTTTCACACAAGTTCATCCATATGTGCATGTGGGAGGGTTTGCAGGGCTGCTAAATGTGAGTTATCTGTTGTGACAGTCTGCCTCTCGGCCGAATGAAGAGCTGATTACACTGCAGGAGAGGAACAGCTCCAGAGAGATTCATTCAAAAAATGGGTTTGTTGGGTCTGGGTCTGTTGCGTTTATGAAATATCAGTGACCACAGGAAACTGTCCTTGATATTAAAGCAAAAGACTTTCACAGTTGCTAACACACTCATCTGTTTCCTCCTATCGCTCAGCCAGGAATTCACCTAAACCCCGAGGACTCGGTAACGTCTCTTTTTCACTCGATTTTGTTGAGTGAGGCTTATGAGGGATGAGATCACATGATCCAAACACACAGCTGTCGAACATTTAATAAAGACTAAAAGTCAACGCTGATGATTCACTGAAGAAATATCATGGAGAAGGACTCGTTCACGGTCTGCTGAATGAAAGGACGCCGCTGGGAGGATTTTGTGCAAGAGACAATACCAAAAATTGAGACATTTATCTGAATATTTTATGTACAGCTTTGTTTATCCCTAAAACTCCAAACAATAGAAACATTACCTGCCAAAATTAGGAGATAAGCACACAATAATTAATGTACAATCATGTCAAAACTTTAATATACAATAATGTCATTCATTAACCTACAATAATATTCGTTCTGGTGACACTAACAAAGTGCAACCAAAAATCACCCTATGCCTGATACAGATGAACAGCTAAAATGTTTTGCAATTGACTGGATTAATATATATATATATATATATATATATATATATATATATATATATATATATTTAATCCAGTCAATTGCATATTTATATATATATTATATATATATATAAATATTTTATATATATATATATATATATATATATATATATATATATATATATATATATATATATATATATATATATATATATATATATATATATATATATATATATATACACAGTATATGCACAATATTTACCACTAGACTTAAGGTTTTCTGTGCCTTGTGGTCATAAAAAGTACTGCAGAACATGCACATAAATAAAAAAAATTATGAACCCAATAAAAACAATAAACCAAAATCGCCTCATTCCTGATATAAATAAACTGCTAAAATGATTTACAATTTTGACTAGATTAAAAAAAAAAATAATAATAAAAAAAAAAAATCACAATATTTTCCTCCTGACATATGATGAAAAGGTATCTATGTCTCTATCTATGCAAAAATGAACAATTAAAAACAAAATATTATTAAATAAATGTTAACATACTGTATACTATATAATTTTATTGTATTCTATTTTACTTTATTTACAGACCAATACAGACTATATAAAAATAAAAGAAAATAGTAAAACCTTTCCACAGGTCTATAGCCTGTAATGGCACTGAGGCATGAGCTGGAGGAATGGACAGTAAAGATATCACAGCCTCACTAATCAGTCTGACCCCACAATCATGAGGCTCACATTCCCACAATTACTGCACCCCCGAGGCTTAATACTCACCTACTGACTGCTCTAATGACTGCTGAAAACATCTGCACGCACACACAGAGACAGAGAGAGACAGACGGAGAGAGGGAGAGAGAGAGAGAGCGTCCTTTTCTCCACAGAGCACGTTTCTATCAGAACTGCGCAGACAGTCTCTCCATTTGGTGCGCAAATGGATGATCAGTGCGCAGAGTTACGACGAAGTTTAGCACAGATTTCAAACAGCTGTTCAATCCGCTAGAGAACCGGGATATTGAGCACTAATAAAAACAGTGTCTTGCGGATTGAAAGCACATTTATCTTAACACCATGTTCCTGACGCAGCCAGACAAAAATCTTATGCACAACTTTTAAACGGTTATGAGCTAAAATAAAACAAAACAGCCTACATATCAACATAAAATAATACACTGCAGTAAAAATAAATGAATTATCAAAAAAACAGCAACAATAAAATAAATTAAAATCCATAAAAAACATTTTAAACTGATGCTATGAGGTTAGTTAAATAATAATAATAATAAAAATAGTACATGCAATATAAAAATAAATAATAATAGTAGCATCATAACAACATGAAATAATGGGGGAAAAGTACTTACAACATTTTTATGCACAAGGTTTGTGAATCTTTAAATTTTGCACTGGGAATGTGGCAAATTCTTGAGTAAACAAACAAGCATCGCATTTTAGCATTCAGGTAGAGGTTGCATGCGTAACTTATTTCCATCAACAGCGCAATACAGAAACCGTCTTAAAATTGCGCCAAATGATGCCTTTAAAACAGCGTTAGCATTTAATATAAGCATGGTTTTGACTTACCCAGGTGCGCAAGTAACTTCAGCGGTAGTAAACACAGGCACCAGATGCAGATGGATGACTTTAAAAAGACGTTAAAAAGTTCCATGTTTGAGTCTCACAGTTGCGCGTTTTTCCACGGGGATCCCATCGGAAAGTTTGGGGCAGTTTACACAGGAAAAAAGTTTGCGGGGTGATTGAACACTCTGCTCCTGATGTTGGCATGTATTCCTCCAAAGACTAAGGACGTTTCCTTGCGCACAACATATTGTCCTTAATTTATGGGCTGTAAGAAGAATCCTGGACCATTTTTTTCCCCTCGTGTGTGTGTAAACAGTCAGCTATCTTGAGGAGTGAAGGGGGCACTCCGAGTCAGAAGCCCTCAATTAACTGGAGAGTAGGAGGACACTTACAGGGTCTCTCTAGTGAAACAAACTCGCGAAAAGCAATGAAAAGCTCAGAGAAAAGTAATTTACTGAAGCTAAAATGGAGAAAAGATGATTATTTCCACATTAAATTAGGTGAAATCGTTTTTTTCCATGGGGGCATGTTTCTGCACAAGGCTTCACATTCAAACACGCTTCCAATTAGAAGCGAAAAGGTGTTTTACAGTAGAAGGAACTTTTAAAGGTTCACAAAGAACTTGTTAATATCTAGTTTAATGCTTTTGACCTGATGGGTCATGGATGTTTTCTAGGGTTACGGCTAGTGCTAAATAAAATTACAGTGCTAAATGTACCACAACTAATACATAGCCTACTGTAGATACGAGAAAGAAAGAAAAAGAAGAAGAAAAATAATAAAAAGTATATCATTTTATTATTTATTACAGTATAAAATGGCAAAAAGTACTATAAAAGTGGCAGCCAATTAGGACAGGAAACATGAAACAAAAATGACAAGAAAAATTACAGCTTTCATAATAAAAGCCAAAACATAAATCATTACTTTGTTGCTAAATGGAACTGTTTATTTTTCTCTCACTCTCTCAGCATCCTCTTACTGCAGTCTACCAAAAATAAAATAAAATAAAATAAAAATACACCTTTAACAATCCTTAAAAATCATTCAAATGTGTGAATTTGGTATTCTGGAAGTCTGTATCCTATTAGCCCAGATGAAAACGGTTGTGCTGCTTAAGGAAGTGTGAAAAATAAGAAGAAAGGGGGTCGAATGGACTAATAGCAATAAATGGGTGGTAAATTATCATTATGGATGGGTGAATCTATGTTTGAGCTTTTTTGTGGTACGTTTTGAATGCTAACACATGTACAAGTTCTTCAAAGCCCCCAGATGGGCTTAATTTTTCCTAAAAAAATAATTAATTTTAGATACCTAAAACCAATGCACTGAACCATAGAAGAACCAAAGAAAGATGATCCGAAGATCCGAATATAACATCTATATAAGCAGTTCTTGAACCTTATCCTGCAAGGAACCAGCGAGGAACCTTTATTTAAATGCTGTTTAGATGACATTTTACCACACATTCAGTGTGAATTCCCCTATCTGAGAAAATCTGGCACTTTTCAGTATCAGCTGATCTTCTTGAAAGCATCCAGTTTTTGGTCTCAAACCTTCAGCGCCCCAGAGCTCATGATAAGGCCAACACCTTGCCTCTCTGGGCTTGTTCTTCTCCAAACCAAATTCCTGACTGGCCAAATGTGTATATCCCTCTCAATCTCTTGGCACGGAGTGACTCGGATGCCACCTGGAAGAGGGCGAGAAGGCTGTGCTGTCTGACGCTGAATTTTTAGCCGTTATATCCGCTTCTAATGCCTGCAGTCTGGCTTAGAGAGGAAGATGAGATCCCTGTCATGAACTGGCTTTAGTGAAGGTCTTTGGGTCTCATTCCCCCTCAAATTGTTGGATTAAAGTTCAAACCTCATGCCAAGGGAGAGCCTTTGGACTTGGGCTGAAAAAAAGTCTCAATCCCTCCTCACAATTGATGTGCATCTCTCAGAAGGGATTTTCCTTTAACTGGAGCTTTGAATAGAAGATCCCAGGAAGTTCTGATCAAGGACCAGTCCTATGTTCTGAAATCTTTTACCATCATAAGAGAAATATAAAACTTTTTTCAGATCATTTGCCTGGGACGTCAAAAGCTTCTAGACTTTATACTTGAGAGGAGCCTTTGGAGATCCATTTTTGTTTTTCCCTCAGGAGTCACTTACCAGATAAAACTGTGGGAAATGTCCATATTCTCAAAGTCTGGAGGTGATTTTCCTTCCAGTGTGACCAAATATACCTGTGGTGAATATAAATTAAAGTTATCTCCTAAAATTGTTATAAAAGGTGGGCAAAGAAAATGAGGACCTGGAATATTTTGCGTGATAATTACACAACATTCTAGCAATGCAATTAATGGATAGGTTACATTTTCAGGAATTACAATGTTTTAATCAGGACCAATAAAGACTTTTAGAGTCTAGACTTTAAGAATCGAATGCAAAGTCAGACAAGCAACCAATCAAACAAACAAATAAATGCATTTGAAAATGTATATGCATTGTATGTGCAATGCTCATCCATCTGTTTTTTGTTTTTGTTTTTTTATTTCAGATATTTCTTTTTTTTAAATAAGAGACAAATGGGGAAAAAAGACCACATTCACGTTGTAAAATTAGTCATCTAAAGGCATTCAATCAAAATATGAGCTACAAACTTCTTTACCAGCATAAATGTAAAAAACAGCTTTTCAAATTAAAATACCTTGTAGATGAAGGACTTTTCAACTAAAAGGTATTTTATTATTGAAAAACCCTTCTGAAATCATACATCATGTACTGTGATGCTAAATCAAGATCCTTCATGTTTTAAAAGGTCATGCTGTCGCATAAAGGTGGCAGTTTAGGAAACCTATCACTCTGAAAGCCCTTTAAGACCTTGAAATACAATTTCAAAGGTCTGTTATTTAAAACGTTCATCCCTCCCCTGAATATTTTTTTTTTCCTCTGACTTTGTGTTAGCTGCAGAGATTCTAGGTTTCTTTATTCTCAAAGCTTAAAGACGCATTAATATTTCACAAAAAAGGATGAAATCGACATTCAATGACATTGACATACAATTAATTATTCCCTCAGTGCAGCTGGAGCTTTAAAATACACTTTTCTGTCAGTTTAAGTTCAGATCTACGGAGGTCTATTTAACGCTAACTTCTTTAAAGCTATTTTAGGCAAAATCTATTCTTATCAATGTCTTTCATGCTGAGCTTTTGACTGAGTTTGTCTCGCTATCTCAAACACAAACACAAACATGTGATTTTCCCCCATCTAAAACTGGCTTTTGTGGCTGTTGTGTTGACAAGCACCAGTCTTGCTTTCTTTGCTCTAACGCTCATAAACAAACTTCACAGGGGGTTGAGTGTCAAATCAGCAGGTAACAAGCCAAGCCGTCTCAATTCTCCATGACACACTGAGCGTTACGTCGTTTAAGGGAGTATTTGGTAATTCATAAATTGTTAATGTATATGTTCAGGCCTAAATCTGTCAAAGCGTAGTCCTGTTTCAGCTGACACGCTGTTAACTTCCACAAAATTGAGAAGAAAATTATTCACTGCAGCTCTTGCTGTGCTAATATAGTCATTGTTATATCAGAACTTTTCTCAGAAGATGATCCACTAATTCCACTAATGTATGATTTGTGTTCATAATCAAATCTTATTTTGACTCTCGTAGATAAAAATGAAAACTGCATTCTTGTGGTACTATTTTTATTTGATAATTTCTGAAAAATATTTATATTATTTATTTATATATTTAATATTTATATATATATAGAATGAGTTACTGTAAACAAATTATTCCTGTTAACAAATACATATTTTAGGAAATTATATATCAGGACAGACAGACAGATAGATAGATAGAAACATAGGTAAAGTGATTATAAATTGACAATGATGAGGTTAAAATAACTACTGGTCCTTTCAATGGTACATTTGGAATTGACTATCTAACTAATTAACTAACTAACTAAATATTTTGTAAAATAAACATTTGGCAATTTCAAACCTACAAACGCCAAGGGGAAGTCATGGCGTAATGGTTAGAGAGTCGGACTTGTAATCCAATTTTATAATTTTAACAAAATTAGTAACCCATCACATTTCTTGTAACATTTTAAATGTTTTGGTTACAGAATTGAAACTCGGTGCAAAATATTGGACTAGCAATTGTCATTACACACAAAAAGAATACTGTATAATGTTCAAAATAAAATGTGCACACAACATCCACCCACAATCTAACCCCCCCCCCCCCCCCAAAATAAAAGAAAATTCCCATCTGAGGCTGGATTTTACCACCATCTCTCCAAACAGTGGGGTAAACAAAGAAAAATCTTTACGACCGCCTGTTAAAAAGCTCTGTAAAGCTGTGACTGTAAAGGTTTTCAGGCCAAAACCGCAAAGTCATCAGTGTCTGAGCATTATCAAGCTCAGGAAGGACACTGATAGCTTGTACTCTCCTAGAGCTTTCCCCTGACCGCTTCAAGCTACTTCACAAGAGAGAAAACATCATCTGGATGCTTTGATCCTAAACCTCTCCCAGGGAATCACAGACTACGGGGCTGAAACCTGTTCCAGATGTCACCCATGATGTTTACGATGAGAAAACGCAAACAAAAAACACGTCAAAGGAGAAGTTGAGTCGCTACTGACTGTCAGTCATTCAATGACTTATACAAGTGGTGCTAATCCACTTTTGTAAAAGGACTTTTAATGTTTTGTTATTTGTTAGTATTTTTAGAGTACACTAAACAGCCCACATTTTCTTTCTTAAAGGTTCAGCCCAAAATAAAAATTTGCTCACTCTCATGCCATTCAAAATATAGTATGTTTGTTTATCAGAACAGATTTGGAGAAAAGTAGCAATACATCACTTGGATCCTCTCACCAATGGATCCTCTGCAGTGAATGGGTTCCATCAAAATGAGAGTCCAAACAGCTGATAAAAACATCATAATAATCATAAGTAATCCACACCACCCCAGTCCATCAATTCATCAATTAACATCTTGTGAAATTAAAATTTGCATGTCTTTAAGAAACAAATCCATCTTAAGACATTTTTAACTTCAAACCATGGCTTCTGGCAAAAATATGAAGAATTTATTCATAATATTGCTTACTGCATTGACTTTCAGCAAATTTATTTATTTTTTGTGATCAGTAATTATGAACAAATATACAATAACACAAAAAACGTGATGAATTCATTAATTAAATTATTATCAATTATAATAAAACAATATAAAATTCTGTATCAAAATTGAATAGCTTTCTCCACCTTAAATAAAAATCTTTATTTTCTGTTGATGTAATCAAGGCTGCATGACTGGGAAAAATAATATTAAACAATAATATCACAGGCCACTTTTGATAAACCAGTTAAATTCTGAAGCATATAATCAAGTGACATTCTTAACGCTTCATGTTTCACTCAGAAATACAACCCCAAATCAGAAAAAGTTGGGACAGTATGGAAAACGCAAATAAAAAAAGAAAGTAGTGATTTCTAAATTTACTTTGACTTGTATTTCATTGCAGACAATATGAACACAAAATATTTCATGTTTTGTCTGGTCAACTTCATGTCATTTGTAAATATACATCCTTTCCTGTCATTCAGACCTGCAACACATTCCAAAAAAAGTTGGGACAGTAAAGCATTTACCACTTTGTAATGTTGCCATTCCTTTTCACAACACTTAAAAGACGTTTAGGGACTGAAGACACCAAGTGATGAAGTGTTTCAGGTGCAATTTTGTCCCATTCTTCCTGCAAACAAGTCTTAAGGTGGGCAACAGTACGGGGTCCTCGTTGACGCATTTTGCGCTTCAAAATGCGCCACACATTCTCTATTGGAGACAGGTCGGGACTGCAGGCAGGCCAGTCAAGTACCCGTACCCTCTTCCTCCGCAGCCAGGACTTTGTAATGTGTGCAGAATGTGGTTTTGCATTGTCTTGTTGAAATATGCATGGACGTCCCTGGAAAAGATGTCTTCTTGAAGGCAGCATATTGTGCTCCAAAATCTCTATGTACTTTTCAGCATTAATGGTGCCATCACAGAAGTGCAAGTTACCTTTGCCAAGGGCACTGTCACAACCCCATTCCATGACAGACCCTGGTTTTTGGACTTGTTGCTGGTAACAGTCTGGATGATCCTTTTCTTCTTTGGTCCGGAGTACACGGCGTCCATTCCTCCCAAAAAATACCTGAAATACTGATTCATCTGACCACAGTACATGTTTCCACTGTGTGATGGTCCATCCCAGATGCCTCCGAGCCCAGAGAAGTCGACGGCGCTTCTGGACACTGTTAACATAGGGCTTCCTTTTGGCACAGTACAGTTTTAACTGGCATTTGTGGATGTAACTACGTATTGTGGTACTTGACAAAGGTTTGCCAAAGTAGTCCTGAGCCCATGTGGTGATATCGCTTATAGATGAATGACGATTCTTGATGCAGTGCCGCCTGAGGGATCGGAGATCACGGTTGTTCAGCTTAGGCTTGCGCCCTTGTCCTTTACGCACTGAAATTCCTCCAGATTCCTTGAATCTTTTAATTATGTTATGCACTGTTGAAGGTGAAATATCCAAATCCCTTCTTATCTTTCTTTGAGGAACATTGTTTTTAAACATTTCAATAATTTTCTCACGTATTTGTTGGCAAACTGGCGATCCTTGGCCCATCTTTGCTCCTAAAGGACTAGACCTTTCTTGGATGCTGCTTTTGTACCAAATCATAATTACAATCACCTGTTGACATCAACTGTTTCAAATCACATCATTATTTAACCAATTTACCTCATTACTAGCCCTAAATTGCTCCTGTCCCAACTTTTTTTGGAATGTGTTGCAGGTCTGAATGACAGGAAAGGATATATATTTACAAATGACATGAAGTTGACCAGACAAAACATGAAATATTTTGTGTTCATATTGTCTGCAATGAAATACAAGTCAAAGTAAATTTAGAAATCACTACTTTCTTTTTTTATTTGCGTTTTCCATACTATCCCATCTTTTTTCTGATTTGGGGTTGTACATCATATTCCAAAAGTTAAACGTGAAGCGTGTAATTGTTTGGTTACAATTTCAATATACAGAGAAATTGAAAACTAAATTAGTACACGGATTCCCCTCAAAAACTATAAACATAAAAACATTCCTTTGTTTAAAAATTCAACCAGTCTGACAGCAACACTGGCTCAACCAATGGTGTGAGTTTAGGGCGGGGCTGTCAGTCTGGCCAACCAATGACAGAGAGGGGATCCCAGAAAATACACATTTAATCTACAAATTAGCTCCTAAAAACATATAATTTGTCTTTAAAACATTATGACAATTGTTTAAAAAAGCTTAACAAACTTTGGACAGGTAATAGCTACATACCCACAGACCTTTACAGAGCCAACACTAAAAGCCACTTATGTTGCAGAGATGTCCTCCGTCTCAGAGGTGTCTGGGAAACACTATAATGAGGGTATAAAATGATTTTATGGGCCCACATCATTCACAGAGAGAGCAGCAGGACGTTCTGAGGTTCGTTACTGTAGACCGCAGGAGTTCTTCTCCACACTAGTGCCCACCATATGTGATTTATCGTTAATTAAACATCATTACAGATCAGGCTGGACCCATTTTATGTAAGCATGTGCTCACGAGTTAATTAATCATCCTCATCTTTCAAAAGGTTAAATGTATACTCATAAATGTTAAATAGCATTTATATGATTTAATATCCCCTTACAAAAAATGTGGTACCATTGTACAGTGATTTTGTCAGGGAATAATATGGTACTTATATTTTAGGTTTGTTTTTAAAAGTTTTTTTAAAGCAACTTCAGGTCTTAGAGCTGTTTTGGTCAGTGCAATTGATAAATCCAGTGTTATCAGAAATATCCTGTCTTTCGCTAAGAAAACGGATCAAACAGACATGGAGGTGGACGGTTTGAAGGCAAGATCAGGCGTGACACTGCATGTAAGATATGGACTGGTGCAGAGAAACAGAATGAGAGAGAGGGGGGCTGATGCAGGGGTCAGTGGGGGTCTGTCTGGTTGTTGGTTTGTTGAAAGTCAATACAATTTTCACTGCAGGGGTTACAGCATCATGATAAGGAGAGCTGCGGTCTGTTATTTACTGCTTTAGTGTCTCAGATACCTATTAAAACTAATTCAGAAGCCAGAATGCACTCATTTATATTGCTGCTGATGGAGGTGGGCAATTTTATAATTGTATAATTTTCCAAAACAGTCCAGTTTAAAATAAGCCCAAAAAGTAACCTAATCACAGTTTTCCATTAAACATATCTAAAAATGCTTAAATGAAGATACACTTACTTAACAAAACTGCAAAATCCACTATCCAAAGCAACTTACAAATTGCAAAACAACATAACATATTCCAGAATAGTACAAGAGAGAGTTTTAAATTTTAAACTTTTGTGAGTTAAGGCCTCTCTCTCTATATATATATATATATATATATATATATATATATATCTCTCTCTCTTTACACGTCAACAATTTAGAATCTGCCGTTGCTGCAATGCTAACGCAAAAACATCACATTAGAAATAATGGCTTTAATGTAGCATGATTGTGTCAAACTTGCATTTCTAACAGTGCAATTAGCAAGAAGTCAATACTTAACTTAAAATTTTAGACACAATATGGTGTTACGGAACTGCCAGACACAAAGGTAAGTGTAGAAGAGGTTGAGTTTATTACAGGATTAGGTGAGACAACAGTGGTGAGAGTCTTTGCGTGAGGTAAGTGGCTGTCTAGATGAATAGTGGATAGTGCGCTGGGATTCTGATTGTGTCTCTGTCCTTTGGCAGGTTCGTGGCGGATAGGAATCCTGGAGAGCCTGCGAGTCCCTAGAGTCCACAGATGAACAGGTATCTGGTGATGAGAGGGAAGACAGAGGGTGAGTATCATCAGGTAAGTAACACAGGTTAGTATACTCAGCTAGCAGTCCGCTGTAGAGAGTGAAGGTCCGAGTTGTATCCACAAGTCTCAATGTCATGGCAGCTTTGTGACTTCAAGATCAGACAGTGGTGCAGGATGAGGAGTGAGCTTATATCCAGGTCCTAATGACTGTGGTGATGAGGAGCAGGTGTGCATGATCATTAATCAGGTGCAGGTGAAGGTGATCAGTGATGGAGGAATACGGGCCATTCTGTGACAGTACCTCCCCCTCCCGGACGGCGCGTCCCGCGACGTAATAACAAAACCTGGGAGGGGGGGTGGGCGCCCTGGATGTCGGTGGAAGACATGGACACAGGGAAGGCATCCAGGGCGGAACCGGAGATTCAGGAAGCCATGGCGGGACAGGAGGCTCGGGAGGCCATGGCGGATCCGGGGCTTCGGGAGGCCATGGCGGATCTGGAGGCTCGGGAGACCATGGCCTATTTCTTTTGTGCGGCCATGGTGGGTCATGGATCTCCGTGGCCTTGGCTCTGGGCCCGGCCACCCAGGCAGAGGATATATAGCCCCCCCAAAAAAATTTTCATGGGAAAGCTCCCCTCTGGTGGGCATACTGGAGGAGCGGGCACTAGGGGGCGCTCTGGAAGCGCGTATTCAAGACGGCTGGGCGGAACCAGCGGGACTTCAGGACGGCTGGGCGGAACCAGCGGGACTTCAGGACGGCCGGGCGGAACCAGCGGGACTTCAGGACGGCTCTTGCGTGGAGCGGCCACTGGAGGGCACTGGCGTGGAGCAGCCACTGGAGGGCACTGGCGTGGAGCGGCCACTGGAGGGCACTGGCGTGGAGCGGCCACTGGAGGGCGCTCGCGAGGAGCGGGCTCTGGGGTGCGCTGGCGAGGAGCGAGCTCTGGAGAGCTGGATGGAACCAGCAGGGGCTCAGGAGAGCTGGACGGAACCAGCACCGGGCTCAGGAGAGCTGGACGGAACCAGCACCGGGCTCAGGAGAGCTGGACGGAACCAGCACCGGGCTCAGGAGAGCTGGACGGAACCAGCACCGGGCTCAGGAGAGCTGGACGGAACCAGCACCGGGCTCAGGAGAGCTGGACGGAACCAGCAGGGGCTCAGGAGAGCTCTTAGCCGTGGCAGGCGGCATCATCGCCACGAGTGGCGGAACCATCATCGCCATCTCAGGCGGCGGAACCATCATCGTCGCTTCGGGCGGCGGAACTCCGACTCGGGATCTGAGACTCTCCAGACACTTGAAGACAGTCTCCTGCCAGGTGAGGCTGGAAGTGTCTGGGAGCTTCAAGGGGTGATGGGCTGTGATCCCGAGCCGGAACAAGATCTTGAGGGCTCGATCTTCTAGCGAGCTGGAGAGGGCGAATGGCACGAATTCCCTCACAAAATCCAGCGGGTCGTGGATTGCATAAGCCCAATTAATAAATGAAGCCGCCTCCATATCGGTGTGGTCCGCTTACGTCTTCGGTTGTGGTCTGATCTTCTGTTACGGAACTGCCAGACACAAAGGTAAGTGTAGAAGAGGTTGAGTTTATTACAGGATTAGGTGAGACAACAGTGGTGAGAGTCTTTGCGTGAGGTAAGTGGCTTTCTAGATGAATAGTGGATGGTGCGCTGGGATTCTGATTGTGTCTCTGTCCTTTGGCAGGTTCGTGGCGGATAGGAATCCTGGAGAGCCTGCGAGTCCCTAGAGTCCACAGATGAACAGGTATCTGGTGATGAGAGGGAAGACAGAGGGTGCGTATCATCAGGTAAGTAACACAGGTTAGTATACTCAGCTAGCAGTCCGCTGTAGAGAGTGAAGGTCCGAGTTGTATCCACAAGTCTCAATGTCATGGCAGCTTTGTGACTTCAAGATCAGACAGTGGTGCAGGATGAGGAGTGAGCTTATATCCAGGTCCTAATGACTGTGGTGATGAGGAGCAGGTGTGCATGATCATTAATCAGGTGCAGGTGAAGGTGATCAGTGATGGAGGAATACGGGCCATTCTGTGACATATGGTCAGTTTGTCCGTTTCTGCTCTGAAAACGAACATATTTCCAAACAAAACCACAGCAGAACCATCAAGCGCCGCCAAGCAAAAACAGTGGTCTTTCATTCTTGGGTGAATTGGCTTGTTTGAATGAATCAATTGAACGAACAATTCATTGAATCACTCGTAAACACAGCTCTGAATGAATCAGTGTTCTTGAACGAATCGGTTGAGTGAATGGTTGACTTACTCATAAAGAACCGTATTGCATTCCTAATTGATTTAAATCATGACAGTCGCTTGTCGCCATCTACTGGGAGTAAACAACAGAAATTGCATAATACAGAGTAAATATCAAAGCAACACCATACAAGGTCACAACCTTAAGGTTGAGAACATGAGCTTTAATTGCATAAAATATCCTTTTTGATATATTTTTAAATTGATTTGACTGAGCTGGGCAGATTTACTTTATTGATCTGTGTCATGCTGTCAAAGTCTGACAGACTCATAAAATGGCATATCTGTGCACACCTATGAACACAGAATCACAGAACTGCACACCGTTCATCTCTGGACCAGGTGCGCTTGCAGATAAGACCTGAGGAGGTGTGAATACATGAAAACACAAATGAAAGATAAAAAAAAAAATGATTTCAGGACATTTCAGGACATGATAGCATTCATTGCTTATTTAATTATTAATTTATGAACTGTTTTGATAAAAGGTAAAAATTACATTATGAAAAACGGTCACAGTTTTTGAAACATATATTATGATTAACCTTTTTAGAGTAAGAAACATTCCCATTTTCCCATGTAACTATGGCCTAATTAGATGTGTCCTCAAACAGAAGGTGAAGTGTCCCTGTTCTAATTTAATCAAAGCCTGTTTCTAAACAGTAATTACAGTGATTAAGAAAATTAAGTGTGTTTGAGGGGGAAAGGAAGAGGCTTTCTTCGCTGCTTCTACTCTCAGTTGATTACAAGCCACTTTGCAAGCCGACTGGCAGCCAAATGTTACACAGTGATTCCTGCATTGTAATTACTGTGAGTTAGCGGTGAGCTTCAAACACGCTGCTTTTGAACTGCAGTTTCAAAATGGTGGGAATTTGTCACTGAGGTAAGCGTAATTAAATCTAATGGTCAGAATAATAGTTAAACTATAGATAAGTGGTCAATATTTTGCTGGTTAGCAAGGTTTAGTTAGCCCCTGCTGGTGGCCTAGTTGTAACTGCAACAATTTGAAGCAAAATATAAACAAACAAATAAATAAATAAATTAATAAATTAATAAATAATATAAATAATACAATTATTAAAAAAAATATCCAGTGAATGCCATTCAAAACTAGAACGGACACCAACTTTCCCCAACAAAATTGTTAATTTTTAAAATAATTGTCGCACATTTTTATTTGTGGTCACATTTACAGTCGCTGTCTGAACTTTTTATGAGGGAACACGACACAACTCCATCTTTGATTTGTTTACAAGGAACGAAACAGATTCCATGGCCACAAACAATCTGTATAAAATACCTGCTATTAATATTAGGTTACTTATTAATGTTACTAACTTTTCAACAGTAAAAACTTACTTGTGCAGCAGACAGGTCTCTGCATATCATCAGTTTTAAGGATCTTAAACTGCGTTTCTAATCTCTTACATTCTGAGTGAAGTTTTTATGTTCCTGTTCACCGGCTGGTGTGAGTGGGATTTAGTTTGACAGGAACTTTCAGTGCCCCCTGCTGCCTTTGAATACTCACAAAAGTTTCTGAAGAACTCCTGGGGACTTGAGTTGGACAACTCTTTCACCGGATTACCAGCTAGATTACGCGCAGGTGACACGAGGTATAGATAAAACATACAAGACGCGTGGATTAAAGGATTCATATCATCACTTTGTTATCAAAGTTCTTCAAATGTGCAGCGAAAAACTTTGAAACTCTAATGGAATGAATATAAATGATCATATATCCTCCACCTGCATATATTAGCTGCTAATAAAATAATATTTTTTGACTGTATGACAAAAAAAAAATGAGTAGGCTATAAATTCATTAAAAGTTTGAAAACCTAAAGTTAACGATACACCTTGGAAAACTGTGACCGTGCCATTTTAGCAGTTGTAGATTATAATGCTAGCTAGTCTATTTCACTCTGAGATTAGAAATTTGCATTGAGGTTTCTACAAATTAAGTAACATTTGGACAAATAAATTGTTTTGCATGTCTTTTTGCAAGACAAAACTGTTCTGAAGAATGACTTTGGCACACGCAAAAGGACATAAATTAACTTCAATAATTACTTCAGTAAATATGATCGCTATGCTGTTGCTGTTCATCTAGATGAATTGCTATAAATTAACCCATCTATTCCTGTTCTGTAAGAATGTTTGCAGGACTTTGTTTTCTTTTGAATACCAGCATGCAATTCAAAAAGGCTTTAATGATCAGAAAGTACAGTTAAAAAAAAAAAAAAAAAAAAAAAAAAAAAACTTACAAGCAATAAGACATATAGCATAATGTAGCCTATATGGTGTATATGTTAAATACATAGCAATTGCATTACATTTAGAACGTTAATATTTTTGTTAATATTTTTCATCTTGTACATAGAGCAATGATTTTGGCACACCAAGCAATAGTCATTAAGTTTCTAAATTTTAAGACAGTTCCATCCCCTGCCCCAAAATTTCATGCTCTGAATCTGTGTATCTGCAGAAGCTCTTTTCTCCACATCCGCTCAAGTCATACACAGTTACAACCAAAACTGTTATAATACTGAAGACAATGAGTAGAACATAACTTGCCATCTGAAAGACAATGCAGAATAATTTGTGTTAATAATACTACTACCTGACTGTAGTTGTATTATGATATTAACTAGGCAATATTGAGTCAAAAATGTAATTACTAAAATATTTACACAGTGTGTAATGTACTTGTAAGTACATACAATTACTGTTAATTACTATTACATACAATTAAATACAGGACAATGCACTTACCTTTGACAACACAATATGAATAATAGTCAGATCTCGTAGAGAAGTCTCTCTGTCTGCGTCCTTTCCAGTGGGTTTACACCATTTTGTTTGCAGCACTTCATCATAAACATACTCTCCTTCCCAGTCTGATAAATAAAACAGGTTAAAATTCCATCTACATATTTTTTTTTAAGAAATAAAGATAAACAGTTTAACATGTTACAATAATAAAACTTAACATCAACGTTAATGTTATGCAATATCAACATAGTACAAAGGAAATTACCTTTAAAACAAAGTGATTCTCGGAAAAAAAGAAAAAAGTCCTATAGATTTGTCTGTTACGGAACTGCCAGACACAAAGGTAAGTGTAAAAGAGATTGAGTTTATTACAGGATTTGGTGAGACAACAGTGGTGATAGTCTTTGAGTGAGGTAAGTGGCTTTCTAGATGAATAGTGGATAGTGCGCTGGGATTCTGACTGTGTCTGTCCTTTGGCAGGTTAGTGGCGGACAGGAATCCTGGAGAGCCTGCGAGTCTCTAGAGTCCACAGATTAACAGGTATCTGGTGATGAGAGGGAAGACAGAGGGTGAGTATCATCAGGTAAGTAACACAGGTTAGTATACTCAGCTAGCAGTCCGCTGTAGAGAGTGAAGGTCCGACTGGTATCCACAAGTCTTAGTGTCATGGCAGCTTAGTGACTTCAAGATCAGACCATGACTGGAGTGAGGAGTGAGCTTAAGTAGAGCAGGGGTGATGAGCTGTGATGATGAGGAGCAGGTGTACATGATAATTAATCAGGTGCAGGTGAGGGTGATCAGTGATGGTGGAATACGGGCCATTCTGTGACAGTACCTCCCCCTCCCGGACGGCGCGTCCCGCGACGTAATAACAAAACCTGGGAGGGGGTGTGGGCGCCCTGGATGTCGGTGGAAGACATGGACACAGGAAGGGCAACCGGAGTCAGGAAGCCATGGCGGGACAGGAGGTTCAGGAGGCCATGGCGGATCCGGGGCTTCGGGAGGCCATGGCGGATCCGGGGCTTCGGGAGGCCATGGCGGATCCGGGGCTTCGGGAGGCCAAGGCGGATCCGGGGCTTCGGGAGGCCAAGGCGGATCCGGGGCTTCGGGAGGCCAAGGCCTAATTCTTAAAGCCCCCCCCCCAAATTTTCATGGGAAAGCTCCCCTCTGGTGGGCATTCTGGAGGAGCGTGCTCTTGAAGAAGCTCTGGAGAAGCGGGTTCTTGGGGGCGCTCTGGAGGAGCAGACACTAGGGGGCGCTCTGGAGGAGCAGACACTAGGGGGCGCTCTGGAGGAGCAGACACTAGGGGGCGCTCTGGAGGAGCAGATTCAGGACGGCTGGACGGAACCAGCGGGAATACAGGACGGCTGGACGGAACCAGCGGGAATACAGGACGGCTGGACGGAACCAGCGGGAATACAGGACGGCTGGACGGAACCAGCGGGAATACAGGAGGGTACTGGCGTGGAGCAGCCACAGGAGGGCTCTGGCGTGGAGCAGCCACTGGAGGGCTCTGGCGTGGAGCAGCCACTGGAGGGCTCTGGCGTGGAGCAGCCACTGGAGGGCTCTGGCGTGGAGCAGCCACTGGAGGGCTCTGGCGTGGAGCAGCCACTGGAGGGCTCTGGCGTGGAGCTGCCACTGGAGGGCTCTGGCGTGGAGCTGCCACTGGAGGGCTCTGGCGTGGAGCAGCCACTGGAGGGCACTGGCGTGGAGCAGCCACTGGAGGGCACTGGCGTGGAGCAGCCACTGGAGGGCACTGGCGTGGAGCAGCCACTGGAGGGCACTGGCGTGGAGCAGCCACTGGAGGGCACTGGCGTGGAGCAGCCACTGGAGGGCACTGGTGAGGAACAGCCTCTGGGGAGATGACAGGAGCAAGGAATTCTAAGGGGATTGCCTCATCCATTATCTCCTGCTTTATCACGGGCGGTAGCCCATACTTCACCGCGGCCAGCGAAAACTTCATCGCGGGCGGCGGTAGCATCATTACCGCGGGCGACGGAACCATCTTCGTCGCGGGCGGCATCGTCGCCGTGGACGGCGGAATTATCATCGTCGCTTCGGGCGGAACTCCGACTCGGGATTGAAGACTCTCCAGACACTTGAAGACAGTCTCCTGCCATGTGAGGCTGGAAGTGTCTGGGAGCTTAAAGGGGTGATGGGATGTGATCCCGAGCCGGAATAAGAGCTTGAGGGCTCGATCCTCTAGTGCGCTGGAGAGGGCGAAAGGCATGAATTCCCTCACGAAATCCAGCGGGTCGTGGATTCCATAAGCCCTCGTGATAAAAGCTGCCGCCTCCATTACGCTGTGGTCCGCACACGTCTTCGGTTTGGTCTGATCTTCTGTTACGGAACTGCCAGACACAAAGGTAAGTGTAAAAGAGATTGAGTTTATTACAGGATTTGGTGAGACAACAGTGGTGATAGTCTTTGAGTGAGGTAAGTGGCTTTCTAGATGAATAGTGGATAGTGCGCTGGGATTCTGACTGTGTCTGTCCTTTGGCAGGTTAGTGGCGGACAGGAATCCTGGAGAGCCTGCGAGTCTCTAGAGTCCACAGATTAACAGGTATCTGGTGATGAGAGGGAAGACAGAGGGTGAGTATCATCAGGTAAGTAACACAGGTTAGTATACTCAGCTAGCAGTCTGCTGTAGAGAGTGAAGGTCCGACTGGTATCCACAAGTCTTAGTGTCATGGCAGCTTAGTGACTTCAAGATCAGACCATGACTGGAGTGAGGAGTGAGCTTAAGTAGAGCAGGGGTGATGAGCTGTGATGATGAGGAGCAGGTGTACATGATAATTAATCAGGTGCAGGTGAGGGTGATCAGTGATGGTGGAATACGGGCCATTCTGTGACATTGTTATCAGGTGATGCAATGGAAAGTGGTTTAGGCTATATATGCTCTGCTGTATATTGTGTTTGCACAGATCCCTGACTTGCCAAATACTATATATTGAAGCATGGGCAGGTACCAGCAATATTTCCTTCTACCACCTAAATACCTCTGCTGTATGCATTTACATTTTTGCATTTAGCAGATGCTTTTATCCAAAGCGACTTACAGTGCATTCAGGATATACATTTTTTCATCAGTATTTGTGTTCCCTGGGAATTGAACCCACAACCTTTTGCACTGCTTACGCAATGCTCTACCACTGAGCCACAGGACAGCTGTGTGTGTAACACTGTATGCATAACATATAGCTACATTCTCAAGATGCTCTTGAATATACATTATCTAACATTACATTCCTACGTTTTATGTTTCACTTACATTTTTTTATATTATAAAGTGAAAATGTAAAGGGATTATATCAACTTTGTGTATTGTCAATACCCTCTCTACACTGTGTAAACTGAGCAAATTATAAACAAACCTAACTTTTCTCTTACACTTAGGGTGTGAAAATCTCATCAACCAATGGCTGTGACAACATGTCTTGAGTTTACTTGTTTCATACATTGGTGGATTTGTAGACATTTCATGAAGATGTGCCAATGAAATGCAATTTAGCAGACACCAAAAGGCTCAACATCAGTTGCAAGCAAAATACATACAAATAAAACTTTTTTTTATTATTATTATTATTTTGGCTGCTTCTGTTTCTTGAAATATCCAGGAGTGAAGTCCACTAGATGTTTTCACTTTTACTTTGCAAGAGAATTTTTTTTTAATTATTATTATTACATCAAAACATCCAGTCATACTGTAGAAACATCTACAAATGCATACATGCTGGACAACATGAACACACCCATAATAATTCCCTTACTTTATTAACTTGCAAATCACACATATAAAAGCAAAAGACAGGATCTGTACTTTGATTCATCAACTAGGTTAAGTCACAAACCAGTCAACCATGACTGGATGATTTCCTGCTCAGTCTGCAATGATACAAACAAGATAAAAATGTTATTCAAGAAACACAAAGTATCACACAACACATACAAGGAAGAGATGCATGCATAATACCTGGAAATCTTTGAAAATGTACTATTGTGGATTGTAGTATTTGAGTGTGATTTGTTACTTTTAAAGAAAGTTTTATCTTTTCACTGTAATTCAAAGTCACGTTATGTAAACTTACTGTATCAGAATAAAACATTAGCCTTCTACAATACTGTGACTAATGATATTGCATTAAGTCATAAACATTAAATTTATTTTGAAGCTAATCCTACTGATAACAGAATAAAACAAATGAAATGCAAATGAGAAAATACTTGCACTTTCGGAAATAGAATATACAGAGAATGTAGACACAACATATGATCTGGGATTGATCCATTAAACTTTTTCTTCTATTTCTACAACTTGACTTGGATGTCTGTGTCGCGAGCCATCATCTTGAAGCTTGCCCATCTCACGTTGCACACTTTGTTTCTTGCGTAAGTCTGCCAACAGATCACCCCGTTCCTCGCCTTCATTTTCTGGAACTGCACTTCTGCAGCAGGCTGAGTTGCGACCTCTGTTGCAGTCGTTAGCAGTCACAATAATAATTGCTATAATGCAGAAGACAAATGCCAGGCTATAACCTATACACTGAAAAAAAGAAGAAGATACAAATCAATAAATAAAGAAAACATTTAAACAAATACCTACTGCTATTTACTGCTTCTGAGTTCATAGTTAGCAACAGTGTTGCCAAGTCCACGGAATTGGAATGCTTTTACACTGTTGCCACATGTTGTTGGTTGCACTGTGTCCTAAGCAGACGCGATGTGACACATCTTATCTGTTCCATGTGAGTTTTTGTCGTAACCATAGGCGACACGCAACAGTGGATTTTATTTAGAAACGGTTCTATTCATTCGACATAGCGGCTGGTTCGAAAAACATACAATGACAATGATAATCTCTGATTATGTGTGTTATTCATTTTTAAAAGTGTCTAATGTGAGTTTGAATATCATTTTGCGTGACCTTTATAGCCATAATGAAAGCAACAATAGATAGTTTACCTCAGATCTTTAAAATAAATTAAAGCAAACATGTAAGTTAAAACTGTCAACAATGCGAACCAACAAGTGTATTCCATAAAACAGATGGTATCAGTCACTCAGTAGGGCCTATGTAATATTTATAATGTTACAATGTTTTATATTTTAATTAAATTATAAACTAATCCATTTTGTTGAGTGCAGTGCGATTCCAGAGAGAGCCCGCCCACACACGCTTCTGATTGGCTGTGATATTTGATTGATTTTGTCATGTCGCATAACCATGTTGCTTCTGGTGTGGACAGATAAATTGCTTGCCACTGGAATCTTGCCATGTCACACCTGGTTGGGACGCGGTGTTAGTCCGTGAGTTAAAGTGATCCCTTTCTTCTCTCGGAATGTGATTCTTACGGAGGGGAAAACCACGGTAAAAAAATATGTGTTTGGGCTAGTTTTTGATAGCAATTGGGCTGGTTTTGTTTCACAGGCCTGGCAACCCTAGTTAGAAAATGAAACCAAATCGATTTCGACAGTCTGTTAATGATTCTTGGATGTGTATTTTTTTTCCACATATATATGCAGATGGAACACCTTAATAAATCAGTTTTCAAAATTTTTCAAAATACCACTCGACCATTGTACACTGATTCCCAAGCAAAATATTGCTATAAGCCAGTTCTTTAAATGATTAAAAAATGTATCGTTATTGTAATTTTCACAATGAACCAAGAAATGTTACTGGTTTATGTTATGCCAATAATAATAATAATAATAAAGTCTATACGATTCCCATGCCTAACTCTGTTGTATATTTGTTCTTTCATATGTAATCATTAGCCAAATACGTAGCTGTTGTGGTTCTTGTGGTTGTGTGTTATGAGGTTATGTTGGTCTTTGAGGTAAAATCCTCTGACATTTACCTTTGATTGATCAATCAACTCTCGTGTTCGTTCATATAGTTTGGTCTCATTTCCTCCTTGGTTTAATTCAGTAGGTTTGCACCAGTTCAAACAAATCGGATGCAGGTCCTTATCACAGGCATACCGTCCATTCCAGTCTGTGAATCCACATGCAAGATAATCACCATCAATTAAAAATATACAGATCCACACAATCGGTGGAATCAGACAAGCCATCAAAACAGTCTTAAAACTCTGCCTCGTTTCTTCAGACTGATATATTGCACTTTTGTTCTGTTCTTGAGATTGTCCACTTTTGTCTTGCTCCTGAGAGGCTTCATTTTTGTCCTGACCTTGCAAACTTCCACCACTGTTTTGTCTTTGAGAACGGCTGCATTTATATTTACAAGGCCTCAAAAGCATGACCATTATGACGAAAGCAAAGAGACAGGGTACAATGAAGAGGAAACCTGATATAAGTGCGTTCCACTTAACTTTGCATGGGCATGAGAACTGGACATCAAGCAATGCCTGCAAACCCAACAACATAAAGCTCAATGGAACAGAGGTGATGGCATTTTTCTTGGAAATCAGCTTTATTGCTGCTTTAAAAAAGGTTTTTAGTTGCATCTTCAAAGCCGTAGGAATTCTGTCTCAAGTAATTTTGGCTGTTCCTCTCTTACAGTTTGTGGAAATCTCTGTAGTTTCTTCCACAAGATAGAATAGTGAGCATCTGCAATGAAAAGAACAAGAATCATTTTCAACATTTCTTCAATACAGGTATTACAACAGCAGAGTAAAAAGTGTTTTTAAACTTACTCACACAGGTGATAATGTTGTCGCAAACAGGTAAGTGTTGTTTGATCTTTTTCCTTTTCTCCACATTTATACTTTCATTTTTCTGGTACTTGCCATTGGTCAGCCGATCCTTCAATCTCAATTACTAACTCTGATTTGTGCATTCAGAATCTGGGGAGAAGCAAACAGGTATAAACGTTACATTGCGCAATGACAGGTTTCAGATTTCTAAATACAACATGAGCGATCGCCAGCCACCCTGTGCAATTTGAGAATTATAGTACATTTGAATAGTCAGTGTGGGAATTCATGTTCTTATGAAAAAAGCTGAAATGCATTTGCATTTATTGATGAGTTTGTTACTTCTTTGAGATAATTAACAGTTTTGATGTTTTTTTTGTTGTTGTTTTTTGTGTGTGTGTGTTTTATAGATTTGTTTATTTTTTTTCAACTTGTTTCCACTTTTAAAACTTGTTTACCTTATGAATTAAAATGCTAGATGAGAAGGTTAAATTTACGTTTTGTTTTCCCAGTAAAAATGCATTTCAGTCATTGCTGTCAAAGATTGTTGTTTCACCTTCATTTTATTCTTTAATGCTGTCAGTCTTGTGTCCTGTCTTGTGTCCTGTTTTCTGTCTTGTGCTCCACATGTTCTAGGTTTTCCTCGTGTTTCCTTATTTGGTAATTTTCCTGTCCTTGTTTAGGTTGATTAGTTTATTCTGTTCCAGGTGTGTGTGATTATTTACCCTTGTATTTAAGTTACTGTCTGTTCAGTTAGTTTTCATCTGGTCTACTCGTTACTCCCAGTGTTCCTGTGTGTCTGCTTTGTCTTGTCTTGCCCCGTTTGGATTATATTAAAGACTGTTATTTTGAGTTTACCTCGTCTCCGTGTTTCCTCGTTCTGCCCCGCTGTGTGCACCGTGACAGAAGTCCAGACCTAAACAGTAAGCGGCGCCCGTTCACCTCGTTTTGTTTTTTCGTTTTTAAAGTCTTTTTTTTGCTGTTTGTTTGTTTGTTTTGTTCCCCGCGGCATGGAAGTCGCCACTCGTCATTCCGCCATAGCCCGCGGAGAAAGCGTGGAAGTTCGGCGGTATGGCCGCGAGTGCTGCAAGTCCGCTGGCCGCTCGTCAGTCAAGTTCGCCGACCGCTCATCAGTCAAGTTCGCTGGCCGCTACGAAGTCAAGCCCGCTGGTCGCAGCTCTCTCCAGCCCACCGGCCACGGCTAACTCAAGCCTGCCGGTCGATCCTCAGTCAAGTCAGCCGGCTGTTCATCTGTCCAGCCCGCCGGCTGTGGCTATCCCAAGCCGCCGGCCACTCCTCAGTCAAGTTCGCCGGCCGCTCATCAGTCAAGTCTGCTGGCCGTTCGTTTGTCCAGCCCGCTGGCTGTGGCTATCCTAAGCCCTGATCCCCTGTTAAGCCTGGGAAGAGCTCCAGTCGCCGAGTTCAGCCACGTAAATTCCCCCAAGGATTTTTGGGGGGGGGTAGTAAGGTTCCAGCCGTAGAAGCCGGGGTGGGGGCTGGGGCCGCGGCCTCGGAGGCAGATCCGCCATGGCCTCCCGAGTCCCCGGATCCGCCATGGCCTCGCAAGCTACTTGCTCCGCCATGGCTTCCCGAGCTCCCTGCTCTGCTATGGCCACTCGAGCTCCTGGAACGGGCGGAGCCCTGGAGGCCTTCCGTCCTAGATCCCTGTCCCTTGAGGCCTCCAGAGTGCCCCCCCCCCTCCCCATTGGATGTTGTATGGCGCGGGATGCGCCTTCCGGGAGGGGGGCGTAATTGTCAGACTTGTGTCCCTGTGTCTTGTGTTTCCCTCCCTCACATGCCCATATTTGGTCCTTCCTGTTTCCTGTTCCCTAATTATGTTCATTCTGTTCCACCGGTGTTATTTAATTACCTAGTGTTCTTAAGCCCTGTGTTTCCTTGTCTCGAGTGTCCGGTATTGTACGTCTACCCCTCGTCCTGTGTGTGTGTGTGTGTGTGTGTGTGTGTGTGGGGTGTGTGTGTGGTGTGTGTGTGTGTGTGGGTGTGTGGTGTGTGGTGTGTGTGTGTGCGTATGCGTGTGCGTGCGTGTGTTCCTGCCTGTTCCATAAGAATAAAGACTATTTATGTTAATTCCCTTTGTCTCAGTGCTCTTTCGTCTCCTCCTCCTGATTGATTGTCTTGCATGTTCAAGGATCAATAAAAGCAATAAGTTTAAAAAAAGATGAATGCAGTAAAAATTTTTTTTATAAAAAACCAATAACAAAAAAAGAAAACAACAACAGGATGAATCATATGATTCCACCATTCATTCCCATTCAAACTGAAGTGGCAGGTTTGCTTCACTTCTATAGCAAGCAAAAGTACCCATATATTTTCCTCTATCTTCGGTGGCTCTTCACCAGTGCAGCAGCAGACACAAGGTACTGTACAACCAATATTATGATCAAGCCCAAGCCAAGGAGCATCACAAAACCCCAAATCTGATAAAAAAAAAATCAAAATCAGTACATTAATATAATACAAAAACAATTATCATAGTGCATACTTAAAGCGATAGTACTGTAATTAAATTCTAATTCAGCAAATGCTCAAAGTGATGAGTGAGCTCATTCTTATTTTTTGCACACTGAAACCTTTTTTATACATGGATTACTTCAGAGAAATCGTGAGATCTTGTGTGCATCACATTTTTTTATAATCTTAACATAGCCTATACATTTCGGAAGATTGGAACATGGAGAAATCTTCCAGTATATGACTTACCTGTGAACTGGAAATAAAGCAGATAGTCAGAGCCTGTAGTTCGGTATCATCTTTTCCTGGATCAGTTGCTGATCATCTGAAACATACACTCCACTCCAGTCTGTTTTCTGACAGGCAACATAATCACCATCAAGGAGCACAAGCATGATCCACACAAAAGGTGGAATCAGGGTAAGCAAGACATTTTACAGTCTACAAGACCTTGGAGGTCCATGTTTAATTAGCTGCAAAATACACATTAAACCCAAAACAGAAGTAAATGGTGCAATGAAGATTAGGTTTATTAGGATAGTTCAGCCAAAAATGAAAATTCTGTCATTAATTACTCACCCTCATGTCGTTCCAAACCTGTAAGACCTTCGTTCATCTTCGGAACACAAATTAAGATATTTTTGATGCATTCTGAGAGTTCTCTGACCCTCCCATAGACAGCAAGGATCCTTACATGATCAAGGCTCAGAAACGTAGCAAGGAGATCATTTAAATAATCCATGTGACATCAGTGGTTCAATAATTAGTAATTTTACGAAGCTACGAGAATAATTTTTGTATGCAAAGAAAACAAAAATAACAACTTTATTCAACAATTTGTCTCCTCTGCTTCAAAAATTAAAATAATAATAACAATTTAACATTTAGCCTTGCTAGTATGCTACTTAGTAATAAAGATGCCGTTAAAGAAATATCATTCAATGTGTAAAGTATAATCATGGTTACCAATTTTAACGTATTGAAATGCTGTCAATCGTGATTTATCTTATAAACCTGTGCAACTAATTGTATTTATCAAAATGTAGTATAAAACTATCTTACAAAGCTACATAATGCATATTTATAAAAACAATTTTCTTACAGAACTAGCTTACATTGTATCACAGGCCTTTTCTTAACAAAATGAAGCCAGTCTGATCTTGGAGTTCAGTCTCATTCCTCCTTTGTTTTAGAAGCCACTTTAAAACAACCTGTTAAACAGGCAATAGCATCATTATCAGAACATATAAGAATAAAAGGAATCAACTTGCCCTCGGGACGCATTATGTCTCCTGCAGTCCAAAAGAAATTATAAACACATGCATACATGTAGACTGCATAAAAATGTACACAACAAATTTCTATCTCTTTTCACACAAATTATTATTACAAGGGGCTAAATAAACAAATAAATAATAAACTGATAAACAAAGCCTTGTTTTGCATGGTTTCGTGCCCAATAGTATGTATGACTTCTAAACACTTTTATCGTAATTCATTATTTGTACAAATTTTATGTTTGCATTATATGACTATCTCCATATGGACTTTCTGTTGTAGTAAACTTAAGTACCATTTTTGTTTTTTTACTTCTTGAAATTTATTTCTGTAATGGCAAAGCCAAATTAAAATAAAACCTTACAAAACGGTTTCAAATGATATGAGTGTGAGACTGTGAGTCAGTGATGACAAAATATTAATTTTAATCATAATTTATCAAATATAACAAAATTACATTGGGTTTTATGATGTCTGTAACTGATCTGTTTGCACTTCTTATTGATTCTGGAATTTTACATTGAATCATAGTTGTCTTATTGACACCTTTTTACTTCTGAAATTAAGAACTATGACAATAATAATGTCACGGTATACTATGGGAGCCAGGAACGAGGAGGTGAGGAACTTCTGCCAAACACTTAGACTTTTATTTTCAACACACATACCCCCTTTCCACCAGCAGGAACCAGGTGCTAGTTCAGAGCCAGTGCTACTGCCAGTTCTTAGTTGGTTCGACTCGCGAGCCTTTTAAGAACCGGTTGCTTTTCCACAGGCTATAGAGCCAATACAGAGCCAGGACTTATGTCACTGAATAGTTTCATGTTTCGTTTCACTAGCACGGTAGCGCCAAACACAACAGACTTGTTCGAGGTGCATCGCGCCACTCAGATCGATCGGCACACAACACACTAAAGCACCGCGAGAGCGATCCAAAAGCATAAAGAGCTGTCAGCTTTCCAGTCGCTCCCGCAGCACCCCGATGCCTCGCACCGAACGGTCCGCGTAGCGCCGATCCATCCCGAACAAGCCTAAACAAACTATCAACAATGGCGGACGTTGTGTTGTTATTGACCTTCATGGCTTTGCGAATCTACATCTTTGCGAATCCAACGTGTCCGTGTTTAGCTGCTATTTCAAATATGGCGGTCCACAGTTTCTTTCGTCTTGTTGGTCACGGTAACACCGCCCCCAGCCCCTGACGCAAGCGGTTCTTCCTTCTAGCCCAGCAATGTTTTGGTGCTACTTACGAACCGCTTTTCCTGGTTCGGAGCTGGTGCTTTGGGTGTCGAAAGACAAAGAACCGGTTTGAAACTAGGCTCTGGCTCCGAACCAGCACTGGAACTGCCTTGGTGGAAAAGGGGTAACAGAGATCGCGGGAGACACAGTACATACCAAATGACGTTAAGCCTGGACACAGAGGCAGGGAAACACAGGGCTTATAAAGGGGAGACTAAATTAGATAATTGATAACACAGGGCTGGGGACTAATGAACTAATGATAACAAACGAGGACAGGAAAAGGAACTAACCAAATATGGGCACGAGAGGAGGCGAATCACGTGACATGGGGACAAGTCTGACACTACTCCCCCCTCCCGAACTGTGCGTCCTGCACCGTACACCATCCAACGGGGAGGGGGGGGGGTGTGCTCTGGAGGCCTCCAGGGAACAGGAGGCAGGATATCCGGCCTCCAGAGCGGCACCTGTTCCGGGAGGCGCTCTGTAAGCGCTGACTTTTGGGGGTGATCTGGGGTGATCTGGGGTGCGCTGGCGAGGAGCGGGCGCTGGGGTGCGCTGGCGAGGAGCGGGCTCTGGGTGTGCTGGCGAGGAGTGGGCTCTGGGGTGCCCACTGGAGAGCACTTGCAAGGAGCAGGCACTGGAGGGCACTTGCAAGGCGCTGACTCTTGGAGATGCTCTGGAAGCGCGTACACTAGCGGGCGCTCTGGAAGCACAGAAACTTGGAGGCGCTCTTGAAGCGCAGACACTTGGGGGCGCTCTGGAAGCGCGGGAACAGGAGGGCGCTGTCGAGGAGCGGGCTCTGGTCTTGGGAGAGCAACCACCGGCGGGCTTGCCATCCTCACTGCCGGCGGGCTCGGGAGAGCCGCGGTCGACGGCAGGCTGGTTCTGGCTCGGGCCCGGACGCTTCCCAGACACCGGAAGATCCCTTCTCTCCAGGTAAGTCCAGTGGTGTCTGGGAGGTCTACGGGGTGGTGGTAGTTGGCCCCGAGCCAGAACAGTTTGTTCAGCATGGCATCCTCCCACGCCGTCACCGTGGCGAGCTTGCAAAACTCCCCGGCGTATTCATAGAATGGGAGGTCGAGACGGGTAAGGGCGGTGAAACGAGAGGCGGCATCCATGTCGCGGGGAAAAAAATCGAAACAACAATAAACTCTTTAAAAAACGAAAACAAAAACGGCGGTTGGGAAGGTGGGACGCCGCTGACTTGTTTGTGGTCCAGTCTAAACAAATAATGTGTTTTTGTTGCTAAGGAATAGCTTTTTGTACAAAATAACAGGACAAATTTTTGAGCATGTTACACTTACCTACACAAAAAATTATCTTGTGAACCAGATCTTGCATAATTCAATTCAATTGTTTCAATCTGAAATGTATAAAAAAAATTAAAAAAAGGTTTGATTAAAAATATTTCTCACTTTGTTGATGGTGTATTAGTCCATCATATCCAATATATAAAGAATGAAAAACAGCGTTGTTAGTCAAGTTGTCAGTGTCACCAACATCAACCAGATTTCTTTCATTTGCACCCTTTTCAAGAATAAGACTTACACTTTCGTTTTCTGTTCCATGTATAGGCATTGTTTAATCTGGGTGTGTCTAACGTATCTGTCTCACGTCTCGTCAACCCCGTAACAGAATACTCGGCCACAAAAGGATCCAGCGGCTTTTCATGTGGATATTGGCCAGGTATGGACATTGCAAGGATGTTGTTACACCTCGAGCAGGGCTCTCGACCACTCGAGGAGAGGATTATATACAAGAATATTTAGACCTCGCCCATTTCTCTGATCTGCCGGACTGTGTACTCATAGACTTCTTTTGTGAGGGCATTAATCAGCCGCTGAAGTCACAGCTAATCCGTGAGGGTCCCCGTTCATCTCTCAGTCAGTTTCTGGACTATGCTTTGCTATGTGTTGGCTCTTCGTTCACTGTGGGGGCCGAGTATTGTTAGCCCAGTCTGCATACAAAGCGTTTCCCTGTGTTCTTAGTTTGATTTCTCGTGTTCCGATTCCTGCCCGTGTTCCTGATTCTCTCTCTCTGCCTAGCCCTCTGGATACTGTACGCCGATCGCCGACCCACGCTTGCCCTTGGATTATTCTTGTGTCTTGCCCATGCCATACCTGTTTGCTACTGTCCGACCCTGCCTGTATTGACCATGTATTATAATAAAAGCTTGCAGATGGATCCGCCTGTCTCACGTCTCGTCAACCCCGTAACAGTATCTAACGATCATTTCAGATGAGAACAAGAGTTGAAAAATAATCCACTTTTTTCCACTTTGTTTTCCATATTTGTTTTTGTGTGGGCAAAAAAAAAAAAAAAAACCTTATTGATGTAATGTTAGTTAATGTTATTATTGATATACGTAGTATATACAAACTTATTGACATTATATTTGAACCTCAAGAAACATTTTAAAATAATAATAAAAAATTAAACAATTAATGACCGCATTAATAAAAAATTGCCCTAAACCTTTAAAGTTTACATATGCTTCACTCTTAATAATAATAGAATAACTGTCATGAGTCCAGTTTCTGTTACTGCACATTTCACCCCGGACTACATCTCTCATAATCCATTTCACTGATTACAGACAGAGCTGTAACCTATCAAATGGACTATAAAGGTCACACACAAACGCACCCACATTGCGAAGTATTGCCTAAGCTGTAGCATTCAATTCTTAGCGTTTTCACTGTTACCTGTGTTCTTGCCTTACCTGCTGTGGGTTTTGACCATTGGACTGTTTATCTGGTTTTTGGATAGTTTGCTGCCCTGCTCTTGACCTTTGACTGCTTGTGGATTACTCTTTTGTCTTGCCCTCTATGCTAATGTTTGCTGGTGATCAACCCTTGCCTGTCTGACTACGCTCTTATGAATAAAGCCTGCATTTGGATCTGACCCTGCCTTCACAAGCATTTGTTACAATAACAGACTTCAGAATAAAAGTTAAATAATGGATTAGGAGTATTTTTTTAATTGACAATCTAAGTTTCTGTCATGCAGAATAATTAATACAATACAATACAAGGAGTTACAAGGGAAGACATTCCTGGTTTATTTCAAAATGGACTTTGACAAATAACTTGGTTCAGGGAGTTGTAAAAATCAATGGCTCTGAGCGATTCACTTATAAAGCAGGTATCATTCAAATAGCTATGAGTGTAAGGACTGTTTTTTATTATTTGACTATAACACGCTAACAATTAATACAGTAATTAACAAAAGTAGAATTTGTAACTTAAATTTAAGGATAAACATTATAGAAAACTTTGAATGTGCCATTTTAGTTATTGGATTGAGCTATTTGTAGCAACATTTGGATAAATATGTTTTTGAAAGCCATTGTCAGAACCTGTTCTGAGGTTTCTGAGGGATGACAAAACTTTTAACATGAACAGACAAACCGTAACTTCCAAAGCAAACATGATCTTTATGCTGTTGCTAATCACAATAGAATCTATAAAATGCTATCAGATAATTCCATCTCTTCCTCGTTTTTTTGACAGGTATTTTTTTTTAAATTATAGTTATTATTAAGTTATTAAGCTGTTATTATCTGTAATGTTATTAATCTTATAGATTTTGAGCCAGATATACACCTGCTCAATACTTTCTCTGAATCTCTGTTTCTGTACTTTTACATACAATTTTATTTTTATTTTATTTTTTTCACACATAACATAACATAACATCCAAAATATAACAAAACAAACCAACAGACATATACTCAATATCTCAAAGTCCTTTCAAAGGGGAGATGGAGAGGGAAGGACAATAAAAACACAAAACAAGTCACTCCTTTATACAATCACGTATATCAAAAAGAAAACACTGCCAAGCCTCAATGGTCGAAGGCCTGGCCCCACCGACTCGCGCCGTTGCACATTCACATGTCACCACTTGCAGGAGGCTACGGATCCAATATGTTTTTCTACACATGTGTGGTGTAAACCAGTTCTGGATTATTGTCTTCTTCGCAGCTGTAAAACCAGCAAACAACATTCTCTTTTGCTTTGAACTAATACAGAGACCAGAATCATCATTAAGAAGACGCAATACTTTTACATACAATTTCATTAAAATAAAAATAAAAACAGGACAAGCTACAGTTTATGCCACTTACTATTGACAAAACAATATGAAGAGTTTGATCTTGTATTCAGCTTCTAACATAAAAGCAACATAAGTAGGTGCACTGTACAGGAGTTGTGATACTACTGCATTCTGCAGTTTTGCATGGGCATGAAATTTGGATCAATATTCCCCCAATCCAAATAACAAAAGGCTCAAAAAGAGGAAAAGAGGTGAATACACTTTTAAAAATAAAGATTCCAAAAAAGGAGTTTTCACAGCAAGACCATGAAAATTAATTTTGGTCCCCTAAAGAACCTTTCAGTGAACAGTTTTTACTGTGTCTTAATGCGAAGAACATTTTAATAATGTAAATACCCTTTTACCACTATAAAGAGCCTTCAGTTGAACAGAAAGAAGCCATGGATGTCAAATGCTCTTAATGGAAACATCAATGCCAATAAATAACTTTCATTTTTAAGAGTGTACAGCAGTTTCACTCAACTGTTTTTTTTAAAGTGTGTTGAAATGTTTCATAGCAAAAGCATCTTCCCAGGCAAGTTATGAAATGCTTTCAGTTTTATTTAGCAAGTGCTATGTTTATCTCAGCTGTCAAAACAAACAAATAAGACACACAACTGCAAAATATGATCATTTTGCGGCAATTTCAACCATTTCTTTAGGATGGATTGATCTTCTTGCTGACATATTGGTTACGGTATCCCAAGTATACATAAGATGTGATTTCTGAAGGTTATACCTTTGACTCAACAATAAAAATCAAGGGTCTGATCTCGCTGTTTGGTCACATTGTTTCCTGTGTTCAAAACAGTTGGTTTGCACCACTTAGTATGTACTTCATCATCACAAACATACACTCCATTCCAGTCTGCTTTGCTGCAGGCAACACAATCACCATCACATAGCAAGAGAGTGGCCCATAGCAAAGGTGGAAGCAGACAAGCTAGATACACTTCAAAATAAAATCTATATTTATAATGGTAAGGCATTACCATTCTAAAGTAAAGTAAAAGTAAAGTAAATATGATGTTTGGTAGCTGTGCATTCCATGCAGGTCTGCATTGGCATAAAAATTCATATTCAATCCATGGATCCAATACAAAAGGTTCAATGATAAAAGACTTCTGGTCAGCATGTTCTGAAACCCATACAACACACTACAGTTAATGTTGTTTCAGGTCTATGGAAATATCTGAAATAAAAATTATATGAAAAATTATTAGTCTGGTTGAATCAGCAGACACCTACATAGTATGTGACAAATATGTAAATTCTATTCACTATTTTATGCCATTCCAATTTTGTCAGTTAGAAAAAATATATCTTAAAGATTTTGCAGAAATCAAACTGCAAGTCATGCAAACATGGATGTAAATTTCATCTAATAGTTGGGGGGAGAAAAAAACAAAAATTCTCAAGAGATTTTTTGAAGGGAACACAAATATGTTTTGCCTTTAGGGAAATTGCAGCTCTCTGGCAAATTGCCTAAAATAATTTGTTCACTTCCAGAATAAAAAAAAAAATCCTGATGATTTACTCACCCCCATGTCATCCAAGAAGTCCATGTCTTTCTTTCTTCAGTCAAAAAGAAATTAAGAAAATATAGTGGACTTCAATGGGGACCCAAAGGGTTGAAGGTCCAATTCACTTCCAGAATAAAAAAAATCCTGATGATTTACTCACCCCCATGTCATCCAAAAAGTTCATGTCTTTCTTTCTTCAGTCAAAAAGAAATTAAGAAAATATAGTGGACTTCAATGGGGACCCAAAGGGTTGAAGTTCCAAATTGCAGTTTCAATGCAGCTTCAAAGGGCTCTACATGATCCCAGCTGAGGAATAATGTAGCAAAACATTCTGTCTTTATCTAAAAAAAGTATATACTGTACACTATATAATATTCTCTACAATATATAATGTACACACACATGCTCGTCTTGCATGTCTCTGCGATGCGCATCCACGACTTCATGCATTGCATAATCACATTGGAAAGGTCACGTGTGGTTAGTTCTTCGTCTACTTCTGTTAAAAATATAGGGTAGGGTGAAAATGTCTCATTTTCTCCTCCATCTTCAAAATTTTCCGACATTATTGTTTTACTTTTTTTGTAAAGGGCGTTTGACTTTCTTTGCATGTTCACTTTGTAAACACTGTGTCGGTACTTCCGCCTACATCACACGTGACCTTTCCAATTTGACTACGTAATGCGTGAGGTCGGGCTGGTGCAAGAACAGCATTTGTGTTTAAAAAGTATATAATTTTTTATTTTTAGAAAATGACCAATCGTTTCGCTATAAGACCCTTATTCTTTGGCTTGGATCATGTAGAGCCCTTTGAAGCTGCATTGAAACTGCAATTTGGACCTTTAACCTGTTGGGTCTCATTGAGGTCCACTATATGGAGAAAAATCCTGGAATGTTTTCCTCAAAAACCTCGACTGAAGAAAGAAAGACATGAACATCTTAGATAACATGGGGGTGAGTAAAATATCAGGAAATGTTTATTCTGGAAGTTAACTAATCCTTTAATATGGGGACTTTTTGTACTTACATGTACCTGATGTTTTGATGCACTGAAAAATTATCTTTATGTTTTCTCTGTCATTTTATCTGGCCAACAACACAAAGTGATAGTTGTTTAAATATAAGTTAGGTTCATAAGTTCACCACCTGAGCTGGAAAAATGAAACCGCATTCCAACCAACAATTTTGCAACAATGTTCTTGGGTAAACATGAATGTGAAAAATCTTTGCAGTGTTTGTTGTGTCGAACATGTACATTTACATTTATTAATTAACAGATACAGTAAGCATTTCATCCTAAAGAAACATTAACATGAGAAGTGCTACTATTGGTTACATCCTACAGGTGGATCTTTTTCATCGGTCCATCTACTGAATTAGAAAAAAAATGAAAGTACAATAATTGGCTTATTTTGCTAATTTAAATGTTGCATGTAGAAGAGACAAAGTTGTTAGCTAACTGCACAAAGTCTGTGCAAACTGCACATACTTTGCAAATACTTTGCATACTGCGCATACTTTGTTTTATCATTATAATGAATACCAAATTACTGATAAAATGATTTGTAAAAGCAAAATGAAAAAGAACGCTACACATACTGTAGTCATACTGTATATAAATGCAGAGTAAACAATGCACTTGCCCATGCCTATGCATTTTATAACCTGGGACTAAAAACAAAGATGTGACTCAAGTGACCATGGAGTTCTTTGTGCTTCACTTTCTTTCTTTCTTTCTTTCTTTTTTTTCTTCTCGTGACACACCTGCTTAAGGAATGCACTCGTTCCCACTTCCTTTCTTCCCTTTCTCTTAACAGTAAACATTTTTTATACAGTAATTCTGTATTGGATAACATACAAGATTTAAATTAAAAATAAATGTACACTCTAAAAATGCTGGGTTAAAACATAACCAAACCTTAACCCAGCTGCTGGGTAACTATGGGACAGAACCCGTGCTGTGTTGTTTTGACCCAAGTGCTGGGTTTAACCATTTGACCCAGAATGCTGGGTTGTTTATTTGACCCAACCAGTGGGTCAGGTTACCTGTGTTGCTGGGTTAAACATTACCTAAACATTGGGTTATTTGTTGTTTCATTGCCTTGCTACCTTTATATTTACCAATATTACCAATAATAATAAATAACAATCACAAATTAATGTAAAATTATGATTTTTCTGTAATACAATTACACAACACAAAAAAATATCAACTGTAAATATCAATTTAATGAGATTTCACATTTCTTTTTAAAACAATTTTTGAATGTGTGCTACTGTTACACATTACATCCAACCCCTACAGACACAAATAAAACAAAGTTTTTTGTAGATCAGTTTCTTTAAAACACAAAACTGTGTAAACTGTAGATTCTTATTCTTTGTCAACATTGCAGCATCATAACACTATGAAATTGATTATTGCCACATGAGAATCAGTCCAAACATTGTGCCATTAAAACTAAGCCAAACAAAGAGACCTACAACAGACAATACATGTGACAAAAAATTAAAACGTTACAAGTGGCCAGAAAAAACTGTTGCCCTCAAATACTTCACACATGAAGACTCATGTCCATCAATATGATATACTGCATGCTAGAGAAATTCCAAGGAAGGAAGATGTTAGTGTAGCTAAAATCAAGCACAAAAAAGGACTTCAATAAGATAAACAGCCTCAAGCAACAAGTCCGTTCCAATGGCATGGCCCGAAACAATGGCGAAGGTGTGGGATGTCGTTGTCTCGTCACCAAGGCACAAAATGTGCAGGAATGCATCACCATGTTGGTCCCCACCTGTTAATTACACAACACTTAGTCTTGCAACAAGTTGAAACATTTAAGTTGACTTAAATAACGTTTAAGTGTATTTTACGGAAATCAGTCAAACCATCAGGGTTTTCCTGTGAACTGGGTCTGGTAAAGGTCGCTCAAACAAAATATTTATTGTGTTACTGATTTAGGTTTCTTTCTGCTTACTGGCACTTCTTAGTTGTCTACCTAAATTTCATCCAACCAACATGGCATAAATTATGGGGTATTTAAAGCCCCCAATACTGAACAAAATTATAAATGCAACACTTTTGTTTTTGCCCCCATTTTTCATGAGCTGAACTCAAAGATCTAAGACTTTTTCTATGTACACATATGTACTATGTACTTTTTCTATGTACAACATTAGGAAGATTAGGCCCTTCCTGTCAGAGCAAGCCGCACAACTCCTTGTCCAAGCTCTTGTTCTCTCCAGACTGGACTATTTTAATGCTCTCTTGGCGGGCCTTCCCACATGTACTATCAAGCCTCTGCAACTGATCCAGAATGCAGCAGCCAGAGTGGTCTTTAATGAGCCGAAAAAAGCTCATGTTACCCCTCTCTTCATCAGGTTACACTGGCTACCAATAGCCGCTAGCATCAAATTCAAGGTACTGATGTTTGCCTACAAGACCACAACTGGCACTGCACCAATATACCTAAACTTGCTAGTTCAAACTTATGCGCCCACCAGAATCTTGCGTTCTGCAAGTGAACGATGCCTTGTGGTGCCATCCCAAAGAGGTACCAAATCACTCTCACGGACCTTTTCCTGGACTGTGCCCAGCTGGTGGAATGACCTCCCGATCTCAATTCGAACAGCTGAGTCTTTAGCCATTTTCAAAAAAACATCTAAAGAGATCTTTTTCGCCAGCACTTGACTAACTAATACTAACACTTACCTATTCTATTTAAAAAAAAATAAAAAATAAAATTCCTAGCTACGTGTACTGTGCTAGACTAACTGACACTTGTCATGGCACTTGTATACTTTTGCTCTCTCGACGGTCTGATTGCTTCTATTGTTCTCCTCATTTGTACGTTGCTTTGGATAAAAGCGTCTGCTAAATGATTAAATGTAAATGTAAATGTACACAAAAGGCCTATTTCTCTCAAATATTGTTCACAAATCTGTCTAAATCTGTGTTAGTGAGCACGTCTCCTTTGCCGAGATAATCCATCCACCTCACAGATGTGGCATATCAAGATGCTGATTAGACAGATAATTATTGCACAGGTGTGCCTTAGGCTGGCCACAATAAAAGGCCACTCTAAAATGTGGCCACTCTAGAAGAAGCAGTCGAACAGCAGGAGAGAACAGCAGTTTGTAAATGTTTTGTCTTGTTTTCTCATTAGATTTCAGCTCAGTTGTCGTTGCTAGGAAACATTGTTTTGCATACTGTGTTTTACCTGGTAAACGCGTTCGCAAGTCGCGTTTGTTCTCGTGCTTATCGCGGGAGTTCCCAGTTTCGGTTTGCTAAGTAGGAAGGCGTGGACTAAGCCAGAGAAAGTACTTATTTACCTGATTCAGTGACACTTGTTAGAAGAAGCAGTCGAACAGCAGAAGAGAACAGCAGTTTGTAAGTGTTTTGTCGGATTGCTAAGTAGGAAGGCGTGGTCAGCTGACTTCAGGGACTAGTAATTAGGCAAGTTTAAAACTGGTTTGTACACCGCGGCAGCGGTCGCGGCAGCCCTCCTGTGAAACCCTCCTTGTGTGAAGACCAACAAGTGTAAAGACGATCGACTCTACCTTGCACGACTCCACCGAGCAAGGACACCGACAAGGCACTTGAGTATTGCTTTCTCCCCTTTCTTTACTTTTTGTCTAACTTGTTCTCATCTACTTGTTTAGACAATTGTACTCACTATGTGCTTTCTAATCTGTACTATTACTACTAACACTCGGAGAGCACGCACTGTACGTTGGAGGCAGGCCAATCCTAATAATCTACGAATGGTCCCTCTGTCCTCTACTACTTTACTCTCTGTTCCAATTGGTCTTTGGAACTGCCAGTCTGCTGTAAACAAAGCAGATTTTATTCCTTCTATTGCTACTCATTCCGGTCTCAACCTCATGGCCCTAACTGAGACTTGGATCAAACCTGAGGACACTGCCACTCCTGCAGCTCTCTCCACTAATTTCACTTTTTCCCACACCCCTTACACGATTGGGAGGGGTGGAGGCACTGGTCTCCTTATTTCAAATTAATGGAAATTTGATCTTCTACCATCTCCTACAGGCAACGGTTCATTTGAATCTCATGCAATTACTATTACCCACCCTGCTAAAATCCACTTTGTAGTTGTGTATCGTCCCCCAGGTCAACTGGGTAACTTCTTGGAGGAGTTGGATGTGTTATTGTCAAACTTTCCTGAAGATGGTACTCCTCTGGTACTGCTCGGCGACTTCAACATCCACCTAGAAAAACCCCAGGCTACTGACTTCAACACTCTTCTCACTTCATTTGACCTCAAACGAGTGTCTACTATGGCTACTCACAAATCAGGTAACCAACTGGACCTCATCTACACACGCTACTGCTCCACTGACAACACATTAGTAACTCCACTCCACACCTCAGACCACTTCTTCATCACTTCTAACCTCAAACTAACTCCTGACATAGCACACTCTCCTCCGCAGGTCACCTTTCGATGTAACCTACGCTCGCTCTCTCCCTCTCGCCTATCCTCAATGGTTTCATCCGCACTACCTTCACCCTCTCAGTTTTCAGCACTCGACACAAACAGTGCTACTGACACTCTTTGCTTCACTCTAACATCTGGCTTAGACAACTTTTGCCCCTTTCATCCAGACCAGCACGCGCTACCCCCTCTGCCCCCCTCTTCTCCGTGAACATCGTGCTAAACTAAGGCTGCAGAGAGGAAATGGCACAAATCCAAAAACTCTACCAACCTTAGTGTGTATTAGTCACACCTCTCTTCCTTCTCTGCAAATGTCTCCACTGCTAAAATGACATACTACCACAACAAAATTAACAACTGATCCGACTCTCGCGCACTCTTCAAAATGTTCTCTTCTCTTCTCTGTCCTCCTCCCCCTCCTCCGTCATCAACTCTTACAGTTGATGACTTTGCAACTTTCTTCACAAATAAAACAAAAACCATCAGTGACCAATTCCTCACACCACAAACTAATAATAACTTCATAACGACAAATACACAATTTCTCACCTCCTTTTCTCCTCTCTCGGAGATGGAGGTTTCCAAACTCATCCTTTCCAATCATCCCACTAATTGTCCGCTAGATCCTATCCCCACTCACCTCCTTCAAGCCATTTCTTCTTCGGTCATACCTGCGCTTACTCACATTATCAACACCTCGCTTCACACTGGTACATTTCCCACAGCATTTAAGCAGGCTCGGGTAAGCCCACTGCTATTCTAAAATGTGCAGTTTTACTGTATTAGGGGGGTCCGGGGGGGTCCGAAAACCAGTGAGTATCTAGTGTGACCACCATTTTCCTCACGCAGAGCAACACACCTCCTTCACATAGAGTTGATCAGGTTGTCCACTCCTTTTCAATGGCTGTGCGAAGTTGCTGGATATTGGCAGGAACTGGAACACGCTGTCGTATACGCCGATCCAGAGCATCCCAAACATGCTCAATGGGTGATATGTCCGGTGAATATGCTGGCCATGCAAGAACTGGGATGTTTTCAGCTTCCAGGAATTGTGTACAGATCCTTGCAACATGGGGCCGTGCATTATCATGCTACAACATGAGGTGATGGTCGTGGATGAATGGCACAACAATTGGCTTCAGGATCTCGTCACGGTATCTCTGTGCATTCAAAATGCCATCAATAAAATGCACCTGTGTTCGTTGTCCATAACATACGCCTGCCCATACCATAACCCCACCGCCACCATGGGCCACTCGATCCACAACGTTGACATCAGCAAACTGTTCACCCACACGATGCCATACACACTGTCTGCCATCTGCCCTGTACAGTGAAAACCAGGATTCATCCGTGAAGAGAACACCTCTCCAAAGTGCCAGAGGCCATCGAATGTGAGCATTTGTCCACTCAAGTCGGTTACTAAAATTTAAAAGATAAATTTTAGTACGAAATTATCTAATTCTGACAAACCATTACAAAGCCATACAGAAACGTTACACAGACAGTAAGTTAACTGAACTTACCCTTGTATTTCTGACCTAACTATAGTTCAGAATCATACCTTTTCCACGAGACGTTAAAATCAATAAGTATATAAAACTTTGCACGCACACACACACACACACACACACACACACACATACACACACACACACATATATCTTTTATATAACGATAAAGAAACTGTTGAGGACTTTTTGTCAACAAAAAAATGTAGGCGGCTACTTCATTCACAGAATAATGCTAAATTTAACCCGCACAGCGACAGATAAAGTATCACATTAACCGTGAAATCAGTGTTCTCTTACCACAGCTTATTAAAAATAGAGGTAAATAATCATATCATCCTATTAATTTACTTTATAATCCTGCTTGCTGCGAGTTGCGTGACCGTCTGACGACGAGACGAGTGAAGAATCCAGAAAATTCGATGAAGAGGAAAAATAAACAAACCGGTTGGGTCAAAATAACCCACCCAGGTGTTCAGTGGTGAAAGAACCCCTTGCGGTCCATTTGACACAGCATGAAAACCCAACTGTGTGTTTACAGTACCTCAAATAACCCAGAATTATGACCCAGCACAATTAACCCAACAATGTGTTTACAGAAATAGCCCAGCACTTTTAAGAGTGTAGTGATAAATGCATGGCTTAATATCTCATCTTGCAGGCTAGTTCTGAATACTTAGGAAATAGTAATAATGTTACTACTAATATTAATCTTTTTTTTATCAAAATATGGTTTAGATATGTGGCCCTTTAAGTGCTCTAAAAAGAGTTGTGGAAAAGAGATGTTCTGAGTGTCAGACATCATTCAAAACAGGCTGAGACAAAACTGATGAAGTATTGGCTGCTCCTCTCTCTTGAGTCTGTAGTGTAGAATTTATGAAGAAAATTAGTTAAGACCTGTTAAGACCTCTTAAATATTAACAGATTTTATATTTAAAGCTGAAAAGTCACCTAACAACCCTAGAAGTGAATACTATGTTAATCACTCTATAATGAAGTTTAATGGTTCAGCAGTGGACAGTGATTTAGACATTATTATAGATGTTTTGTTTTCTGTCTGTTGTGATGTGTTGTCATTTTAAAAGAATACGTTGAAGTTAGGGCAGTACTCTTGACAAAATCTCATAGCATGAACATAAAATCAAGAACAGCAAAAGGTTAGCTTGATAATGATATATTAGTATGTGTGGAAGCAGTTTAAGCATGGTTTATAAGTTTAAGTATGGACTATTGAGACATGTCCAATCCAGTGTTTTCATCCCTTTTTAATACACCATGCCGTAAATGCAACTAATTAATGACAGTATAAATACAAAACCACTGGTATGAAGTACCAAAATGATTTTCTATGCATTTGAAAATCCATTACAAAAACAACATTGATCTAAGTAACCTAAGGATGGCGTTGGCTGCTCAGACATTGCAGTAACAGACTTGTGTTGTTTCACTTTCAGTTTTGACATACTGTAACAAACATTTGTCATATTATGTATTTTTGTTTATTTTCTTTTTCTTTTTAAGAAAGCATTATAATTATCACATTGGTAAAGTATTTAGTAAACAGAAAAATAGGAAACTTGTAATTATGAGTAACACTTTTGTCTCATTAAAAAGTGGCCTGAGTTTGAATACAACTAGAGCAGAGGTATCCTGCTCCTGGGGGGCCAATGTCCTGCAGAGTTTGTCAAGTGTGTTTTTAAGATTGGAGCTAAACAATGCAGGACAGTGGCCCTCCGGGAACAGGTTTGGAGACCCCTGAACTAGGGGTGATCCCTCCTCTTCCCAGTTATCCACCTTCTACTCAAATGGTTCTGTCACTAAAAACAGTAGCGTTTATCTCTTTGTGTACCTTTTGCAGCATATATTGTAACTCTCCCTCTTGTGGTCGAACGGTGTTAAAGGTGTCACTGGATAGTTGAAGTGGTATCATTATCCAGCTCTCCATATCAAATCATCATTTTGTCCCAATTTATTCATAGCACACTTGCCAAATATAATGCATTATGTTGTTCAACAGACAAAATATTTGTTTACATTGAACAAAGGTCTGCTCCTCATTCTTATGGTCTATTTCCCATACTGACTGGTCCAGATAATGAGAAGAAAGAGGAGTGTTTTAAAGTGTCCAATAAACAAAACAAAAACGATTAGCTTTAGCTTTTTATTTAGAAAAAAACAATGCAGCTCTTTTATCAATGGCAGACAATTTTAAAGTGACTACTTACAAGGTAATAAAAAGCAAAATATGACTTTACAAATGCCATTAGGGTATTACATTTTTTTTTAAAAAAAACACACTATCCCCTCAACTGGTCATTTTCAAACATCACCTTCAGTATGTCAGACATGGATTGATAATAAATTATCCATAATTACTCCTCTAATAAAGCAATTGTTGGGTTTGAATTGAATTGTTTATTGTATTTCATACCCACACGGTTAACACACTTGCATTTTATGAGTCAGGCAACAAATTTTACCTGAGCAGGTTATATTAAACTTACAAAAACAGTTACTAAACAGCAGACATCATCATAAAATTGACCCATCACCCAAATTGTGCCCTGTATTAATGTGAATTTGTAAATAACCCCAATGATTTTAGGTGGCCCGCTGTAGTTCAACCTCTGAACCGTAGATGGATGACTCTAGTTGTGTTAATTTATCCCGCTTTTCCTGATGCTCCAGACATCTTGTTCTACAATCCCAACAGCTTACAGCAGCAGTGATAACAACCGCGAGACATGTGAGCAGCACGAAAGATGAAAACTAATAAAAACACACAAAAAAAGAGAAAAAAATGAGGGTGAGAGAGAGAATTGAATTTTGAAATATACTTTATTACATTTATTTACATAAAAATTGTTCCAAACAATTTAACATCGACTTGTTTTTTTCTCCTCTACTAATATAAATAAGTGTTAAAAGGTAAATGTAAAAGTAATGGATTTTTTGTTGAATTTTTTTTGTGTGCGTGTATGTGTGTGAGAGAGAGAGAGATAATAGAATATGATACAATTGTACAGTAAACTCACCCTTGAGTAGAAAAAGATTTTTTCGGTCAGTTCTCGCAGTTCTGTCCCATTCACTTTGCCATCCCTTCCGGTGGGTTTGCACCATTTAATCTGGAGCTCTTCATCCAAGACATAATCTCCTTCCCAGTGTGCCATTCCACACGCAACGTATTCACCCTCAAACAACAACAGAAACAACCACAATGAAGGCGGAATCAGACTAAACAGAAAGAGCCCAGCACAATGAGAAGATGAACGTCTGCAAGGTCTTTGGATGAACATCATCATAGTCAAAGCCAGAAGAGCAGGTCCAAGAAAGATGAAGCTGATCAGCACCATGTTAAACCCAGGGTTACATGGGCAGGAAAATTCTCGATCCATCAACTTCTCCAGTCCAATTAGCGCAAAGCAAAAATGCATCGCACCAAAAGAAGCTGTTTTTCCTTCTGGTTTTTCAGAATTGTTTGAAAACAACTCAAGAAACACCATTTTTCATTAGCAGTGAGAAACTGGCCACTTTGAAGTTCACTGGTTTACTTCAGAACGAATGAACGACTGAGACCTATTAAACAGTAAAGATCATATATATTTGTTTACAGAACAATGTGTATCAGCGAATCTCATATACAGGGATTTGGGATCTTTATTATTAACTATTTACATGGTCATTAATCATAAACTATGAGACAAGGAACATTGAAAAAGAACAATGGAAACCATTCATGCAAACGGGAGTCAACTTCATTATTTTAGATTGGGAGTAATTCAGACACGCTCCATTGAACTAAATTCAATGGAACTCATCAGAACTAAATTAAATCTTGTTTGTCTAACAAAATAAAAACAAACAGCATAGCATCCCATATAATGGTACATGACAGCTTACAGCAGATATTTACACTCAATCTCTGGTAAACTCTTATCATTAAATTAAAAGACATTAAATGAAGTGTTACTGACTTCTCACAAAGATGAACAGGTTACATATAAACATACAAAAAAAAAAATATATAAAACTGAATATATATGTCATGCATGACAAAAATAATAACAATCCAAACTGTTTTGACACTCCTAGCTCAGTCTTATTAGTAAACTGCTAATAAAGTGATAAATATTGTCCTTTATTGTTTAGTTGATGCACCATCTGTTATTGAAAGCACTGGAACAGCTGCTAATTTCCATTTCCACTGAAAAAATGTCTCTCAATGTGAAACTGCGTACGATGGTTTATTTGTAAACTTACTTGAAATGCTTTTTGAAAACACTGTGGAAATACTTGAAGAATTAAAAACCAAAGCTTTAATTAAAATCTCGCAAACTCACCTGTTGAATATTCATCCGTTTGCATCAGTTTCAGGATAGCTGGTCATTGACATGGTGTAATATTACTAAATCACAATCATTATCATTTTACTGTTAAACATTATAAGGCAAAAAAGGCAAAGATAAGGCACTATAAGGCAAAAAAGAATAATTTGTACAAAAAGGTTATCAAGTTTCAAAATAAATGTAACAAATATACAACACAGCGCCACCATTGGTGACTAAGGGAAGTTCAGCTAAAAATATTGGAGTTTGGTCTCAATTCTTCTGTTTTAGAAGTCACTCCAAACATACAACTTCATCATCAGAACAATCAGAAATCAGAATGAAAGAAATCAAACTGCTTTATGAAGAGGCATTCCTCATGATTGAAATATTAATTGGTATCGTTGCATGAACACTTGATTGCAATAAGCATTTTTGCAATCTTGGTTCATGATTGTACCAAATCGATTTATTGAATATATATAAGTTAATATAATACATAAACATGTAATTAGCCACTCTTACTAATAGTTCACCTTTTAATATCCAAAAAAAAAAAAAAAAGATATGGCCTAGGTAGTAGTTAAATGTAAAAATAACAGTCACAATGTGAATTACGTATCATGAAAAGATAAACTGAAGAAAGAAAAAAAAAACATTTACACTTATCATGCAATACTAAGATTTAGCTTTTTGTGCTATGATTCAGTATTGTATTCATTCAGCACATTGTGTGGTGTAAAGTACAAAACTACATTTATGGATGAGTTTAAACCACTCACAGAGGAACTGGGCATCAGTTGTTCTTTCACTTTCTGTGCTGTGTTGTTGATAGCTCAGCATATAATGCCAACAAGTCACATGGGTGTCTGGTATCGTTGGAGGGGCAGTAATATATAATGATCCATTAATATGTAAGATAGATAGATAGATAGATAGATACAAGGCAACAAGATAATTCAACTCAAAGTTCACATTTATACACATTACACAATATACTTTTTTTAAGCTCAACTTTTTAATTTTTGAATGCATATTAAGTATTATGAAACATGTATATGAGACAAGATATAAGGTAGACAACATGGCTATCATCGGTCTGTGTGATGCTGGAGAACAACAGACAGATTTATATTAGTAACAATCAAAGTATGTAGACACTGGACTAAAACAGATACACATTAATCTATATTTAAAAAGATGGATTTTTTTTTTCATAGTACAAATAATACGAATAAGTCTGTGTTCCTGTTTTCCTCAGTATGGAAAGTGTATTGTTAATGGTTGTTTCCATTTGTGTTCAGTCATGTCCAGCTTTGGCTCAGCAGGCAGAATTTCCACAGCAGTCACAAATTCCCACATAGATAATTGGAAAGACGATGAAGACAGTGCTCACACCATAACCATATATCTGAAGAAGAAGATTACGTCCGAGAAAAATCACTATAGTTGAATGGATGTTACAGTTTTTTGTACTGTTACATTCATAAAGCTGCAAGTTCACGATTTGAAGGTTGAGGTTTGTCGAAGGTTAAACGAAAACTAAATTACAAAGTTTTTCTTACACATGCATATTTTTCCCTGTGCTTATGAACTATAAGCACAGGGGAAAATATGCATGTGTAAGAAAAACTTTGTAATTGAATTTTCGTGTCTGACAAATGTGGGGTAAAATAATTAATTAATTAATTAATATCTATTATGATATTACGATAACAGGAAACACTCATGCCATTATATTTACCTGAGATTGATGGATATGTGTTTGAGTCAAATTTCGTAGTGCTGTCACATTTCTGAACTTTTCCATAGGTTTACACCACGACCTGTTGAGCTGATTGTCAAACACGAAAATTCCCTTCCAGTATGTCATGGCACAAGCAAAGTAATCTCCATCGAGTAACAAGATGATGACCCACATTATGGGTGGAATCAGACATGATATGAAAGCTGTAGGACAGTTTTGTTGAGTATCGTTATCTGCTCCTGCACAAAAATGAATGCATTTCTCTCTAAAAGGCCTTAAAAAGAGGAAGAGTAATTCGAAAATAAAGAGAGCAGGTCCGATGAAGATGCACGCTGTTAGTTGTACATTCAGATCATGTTTGCATGGGCATGAAAAAACTTTTGCTTCCATGAACTCCTCAAATCCGATTAACAAAAGACTCAATAGAAAAATGATTAAAAAAGAATGTCGTTTCAGAAATGCATATATTTTCTTTAAAACTGAAGAAAAACATTCAGTTAGTGGCATCTCTGTCTCATTGATTGTGGAAATGGTCTTTATATAGTGCACAGATCCCCTTCAATGAAGAAAATAATTTTAATTTCATTAAATTCTCACTTCTGAATACACAAACTGCAGTGAACACTTTGCTTAAAAAGTGAATCTAAATGAAAGTTAATATTTTTAGACTTACTCTTGTGTTCGTCCTTCTTGTCTGTAGTGATGTGTTGTCTATGTGTGGTTAAATTCTGCTTCTGCATTAACATTAAAAGGATGCTGTGCCATACATTTTAACAGAAAATAAAAAGAAGTGGTTTCTCAGTAAGAACTCAGAAAAACCCAATTCTGTGGGAAAAAAATGTGACACTTCTGCTCCAAAAACCTATATACAGTGCATACAATTTGCTGAAGTTTACAGGGGCATTGAAGACTAGTTGCAGTAAAACACTAACAATTTTATTCATTTTCACAAAAAAAAACATTTTACAATTCTGATATACAAAGTCCCAACTAGGGCTGGATTAGTGCTAAAATGAAAAAACTAAAAAACAAACAAATCTAACCCATACCACGAGTTACCATGTGGATATTTTGCTTCATGTTCCATGAAGATATTTTGTAAATTTTCTTCTGTAAATATATCAAAACGTAGTTTTTGATTAGCAGTATGCATTGCTAAGAGCTTAATTTGGACAACGTTAAAGGCAATTTTCTCAATATTTAGATTTTTGCACCCTCAGATTCCAGATTTTCAAATAGTTGTATCTCGGCCAAATATTGTCCTATCCTAACAAACCATACATCAATGGAAAGCTTGTATAAATCTTGTATACATCTATAAATCTCAATAAATAAATAATAAAAAATAAAAATAATAATTGACCCTTATGACTGGTTTTGTGGGCCAGGGTCACATTTGAATGTTTTACTTAGAAATATAATATTTCAGTCATGACAACTCTCGGGATAGACTGTAAAATCATGAATGGTGGTCACTACAGTGGACAGATACTTGGGTGCCATTTTGAACCATTTAAGTTGTAACATCATGTCCCAACCACTGGCGAACCCACAAATTCTTGTCTGCAACTCCATTTAATTGTTGGCTTTGTATCTTTTTTTTTTTCTTTTTTTTTTTGAGACATTGCATAATATATTCAAGAAGGCGGAGGGAAGAGGAGATGCACCATGTACCACAGGAATAAGTGTTAAATCCTTTTTTTCTCAGAAAACCAGACAGGTACAAAACATGTTTTTCAATGTCATATTTTTTATACCTTTGATGCATGGTGTCCACTACAGTGGACAGATATGTAACTCCCTCAAAATAAAATATATTGACAAAAAAAAAAAAAATTAATATACAGTATATATACACACACACACACACACACACACACATTGGCATGATTTTTCACTTGTTCAAAAGTAAGAACAAACACATAAAAAAATATCACTTTGTGATTTAATAATTCATGTATGAAAGGGTTGTGCATAGAATGTGCATAGGTTTTGTCTTGGTGGACTAGATCTGCTACATATTCACACATCCTGTATATACAGGGGCGTCATGCACTTATTATTTTTGAGGGGGCACAGGTGGGTGGATGGGGAGATGGGGGTTGACACATTAGTAGGCTTATGTTTTACTTAATTTTTCCTTTTTTTAGGCTATTCGAAATATTCCCAGTAATTAAACTGTAAGTAAATGCATTTTGCACCTTCGTATATCATGTTAGTTAATCTATAACGGGCGATGGGCAAATTAGCCTAATGTTCTATTAGGGCCATTCTATGGAAATGTCATTTTTTTTCTGTCCCTAGCCTTTACATAAATATTACACTTGAAAAACGTTAGGGTTACAATTTTAAAATGAAACAATCTGTTATTTGAACAATTACACCTTCTTGAGCCATCAATGTGGCAATGTTTTTTTTTTTATTAATTATATAGAATTCCAAGCACCACAAAACTCCTCGTCCCCACAGCCATGTACAGAGAAAAAGTGCTTTATTTTGAGATCCAAAACAGGTTTTTCTACCATTTAAAATACAATAATGTATTCATAACTATCAAATATATGATGTAAATGACATAAAAAAACTAAATGGTGAATAAATATTATAAAATAATGAAAGTAGTAGTCCCCTGGAGTTGTGTCACTGGTGTTATGGTTTAACAAAAATAGTTTATTTTGAAATAAAAATGACACTGATGACATCACTTGACTTCCTACTTCCTATTTCCTGAAGATCTATGAAGAAAGGCCCATGATAAGTCCCCTGTCTCTTTTTTATCAGTTATTATGATTTCATATGAAGCTTTTATTTGAACTTTGCTTTTAGTTGAAAGTTGCTTTATTGTTAGGGAATCGTAAAAAACGAGAATACAAATGGATTAAACTGCTTAATTTAGTGAGTATACCATGATTGACAACATGTGGTTTGATACCTTGCAAAAGCCATTTTGTAAAACGCATTTTTCATGAAAATTGTCAATGCTTACTGTCACTGGTGTCACCTTCCTTATGAATAGATAAATGCACAAAATATAAAAATGAAAAAATAATAATAAAAGAGCTGTCATTTATGTATACAGGTGCATCTCAATAAATTAGAATGTCGTGAAAAAGTTATTTTTTTCTTGTAAGTTATTTCAAAAAGTGAAACTTTCATATATTTTAGATTAATTGCATGTAAAGTAAAACATTTCAAAAGTTTTTTTGTTTTAATTTTGATGATTAGAGCTTACAGCTCATGAAAGTCAAAAGTCAGTATCTCAAAATATTAGAATATTTACATTTGAGTTTCAATTAATGACCATCCCTACAGTATAAATTCCGGGTATCTCTTGTTCTTTGAAACCACAATAATGGGGAAGACTGCTGACTTGGCAATGATCCAGAAGACAAACATTGACGCCCTCCACAAAGAGGGTAAGTCACAGAGGGTCATTACTGAAAGGTGTGGCTGTTTACAGAGTGCTGTATCAAAGCATATTAAATGCAAAGTTGACTGGAAGGAAGAATTTGGGTAGGAAAAGGTGCACAAGCAACAGGGATGACTGCAAGCTTGAGAATACTGTCAAGCAAAGCTGATTCAAACACTTGTGAGAGCTTCACAAGGAGTGGACTGAAGCTGGAGTCAGTGCATCAAGAGTCACCACGCTCAGACATCTTCAGGAAAAGGGCTACCAAGCCACTTCTGAACCAGAGACAATGTCAGAAGCGTCTTACCTGTGCTGTGGAGAAAAAGAACTGGACTGTTGTTCAGTGGTCCAAAGTCCTCTTTTCAGATGAAAGTAAATTTTGCATTTCATTTGGAAATCAAGGTCCCAGAGTCTGGGGAAGAGTGGAGAGGCACAGAATCCATGTTGCTTCAAGTTCAAGTTCAAGTTGAGCTTTATTGTCATTCCGCTACAAGTGGGGACATACAGTGGAACGAAATGTCGTGCCTCACAGGTCCCCGGTGCTACATAAATACAGACATACAATAATGAAGTAAAACACTATAAACCTACCTAGTCTCATGGCATTTATGTACCTGGGTGCACTTTTTAGCGAGACACGAAATACGTACCAATAACTACATATTACTGCAGTTTCAGTTTCCAAAAGAAACAAAACACTAGAGGCAGTAAAGCTCCGACACCTTTTACTCATTTTCACACAAATTTACAGACTTTTGATTAATAAAGCGTATTTTTCGCACAATTACTTTAAGAATATCATGTTACGACTTCAAAACAACATTAATATGCTGGGAGATTTGAAAACCGATGCTTTTGAATGTTAGCATCGCACATATCCAGCGTCGTATCTATGGGTTTTCATAGACGGTAGGTTTGTTCGGTAGCTCACCGAGTACGGAGACGTACTTAGGAGGCGAGGAGCTCCGGTTCGAATCCCGTGTAACCACGGTTCGACAAAACAGTTCAAATCTGCATATAAGGAAGTTGAAATGGCACGGTTGCATCAACAAATACGTTTTTATACCAGTTATGCATTTGTTAACACTATCGGGTAGGTTTAGGGTTGGGTTTGGTGTAGGGCATATTTCCAACACCATAGAGCATTAACTTTTAGGGACAGACCCCGGATATTTGAATTATGAACCGCCGCAGTACGTACCTGAAACAACGCAATAAAAACACAGCAATACGTACCTATATCAACATAATAAAAACGTTCCAGGGTTCACGTATTTAACCTGTGTTTTAGCGCCACTCAGTGGACATTTCTTTTTGAAACTGCGGCGAAACGTGCAGTAAACTACGTAAAACGGTGTCACACAGAAAGTGCACAGAGGTACATATTTTTATGAGACCAGGTTGCTATAAACCTACACACATCTAACCTACTGACAGATTTTGACTAAGTATACTCTATGTAAATGTTTACCCTATACAACTAAAGATAAAGATAGAAAATACAAACTATACAAACTGTTTACCATAAAAGTTTATCCTATACAACTAAAGATAAAGATACAAAATACAAACTATGCGAATGCTTCACATAAATACAGTACATGTGCAGAGAGAAACATTGTGAGTCAAGCAGCTGGCTGGGGAACAGTACAAGATGATTTGTAGTGCATGAGCATGTGCATGTAAACATACATAGTCTTGAAGTCCAGTGTGAAGTTTCCACAGTCAGCGATGATTTGGGCTGCCATGTCATCTGCTGGTGTTGGTCCACTGTGTTTTCTGAGTACACAGTCAACACAGCCATCTACCAGAAAATTTTAGGGCACTTCATGCTTCCTTCTGCTGACAAGCTTTATGGAGATGCTGATTTCATTTTCCAGCAGGACTTGTCACCTGCCCACACTGCCAAAGGTACCAAAAGCTGGTTCAATGACCATGGTGTTACTGTGCTTGATTGGCCAGCAAACTCGCCTGACCTGAACCCCATAGAGAATCTATGGGGTATTGTTAAGAGGAAGATAAGAGACACCAGACCCAGCAATGCAGATGAGCTGAAGGCCACTGTCAAAGAAACCTGGGCTTCCATACCACCTCAGCAGTGCCACAAACTGATCACCTCCATGCCATGCCGAATTGAGGCAGTAATTAAAGCAAAAGGAGCCCCTACCAAGTATTGAGTACATATACAGTAAATTAACATACTTTCCAGAAGGCCAACAATTCACTAAAAATGTTTTTTTATTGGTCTTATGAAGTATTCTAATTAGTTGAGATAGTGAGCCTAAATCATCACAATTAAAAGAACTAAAGACTTAAACTACTTCAGTCTGTGTGCATTGAATTTATTTTATACACGAGTTTCACAATGTGAGTTGAATTACTTAAATAAATTAACTTTTCCACAACATTCTAATTTATTGAGATGCACCTGTATTCATGAAGTCAAAAGGTAATCTAATAATGTGGTCTAAGTTTAAATGTTAGAAATATAAATATATTTTAAGACATCTTGCCATACCAAAAGTGGACCTTTCTGTAGAACGACCCATTAACTATGCATAAAATCCGACTTTTTATTTAAGTACCATATGGGTGTCATGCCTTAAAATATTTTATGACTGACTTTGTATTTAACATGAATTTAATACAACGTTGTAAGTTACTAATTGTATCACTTTCATTGTTCGGAACACAGCAAAGGAAACTTACATTATCAAAGAACATTATCATTTCATTATCAAGACTTCAGTCTCAAAAACTCCCATTATAATCACTGGAGCGGTTTGCACTGTGAAATGAATCTCTTACTTACATCGTAAGCACTTCTGCACTTTGTTGTTTCTGATAAGAGAATTCTCCAGAGAATGCAGTCAGCGAGAGAGCACCCTGAACAAAACACAGCGTTTCAGCGATGACTCATCTGAACGCCTTTGATTTGCCATTGCATTCATAAGGTCAACAGAATCGTGTGTGATTGGTTATAATGCAGCGCTGTAAAAACGCGTCTGTCTCTGGCTCAGCCCAGCCAGCGAACTCAAATTAGAATTTAGCGGCTGGTGATTTGACTCACTGAACGATCTAATCACACCAGTGTGATTGTATCAAATATAAAAATATGATTCGGCTATTTTTTGTCTTTTGAAAGCTGTATTCAAAATCCACTTGGCTCAAAAATCTGAGGGGGCATGTGCCCCCTTAGTTTCAATGGGCATGACACCTCTGTGTATATAAGTATATCAGGTGGTAGCCACATATTTGTTCCTCTCAATGGAATAAAGAAAAGAGTCTTTATTTATACATTTTGTATAAAATACTTCTTGTATAAGCTTATTAATCACTAATAATAGCTAACATACATTTTTCTTTAAAAGATAAAATGGAATAAACTCTGCAAGTGTTGTCAAAAACCAAAATGATGGTAAAAACGTGTTGGGTGTAAACAGCCCCTTAGTGTGTTAAATGGATAGTTCGCATGAAAACATTTTTTTTGTTGTTAATTTACTCACACTCAGGCCACCCAAGATTGTCATCCAAGATCTTCTGAAAGAACCAGTTTGAGGATATCGATTACAGGTAATAATGTTGTAAATAATGTTCAGTTTCTTGCACAGACTGATCGTTTCACTTCATAAGTCCTCAATATATCTTAAGGAGCAATGGGTATTAATTCTGTGTTCCTTTTCTGTCACTGTTGTTTTCTGTTTTTATTTATTTTTATTAGCCGTTGACTTGCATTTTGTGAATCACCAAGGACCACGATTTCAGCTAAAAATCTTCTTCACTGTTCTACTGAAGAAAAGTAGATCTTCATATCTATGACTCCATCTTGGATGGCCTGAGGGTGAATAAATTAACACCAAATTTTCATTTTTGGGGATTTTAAAGGTCATTTCAATAGAAATCCATGCATCAATTTTGCATGAGGAAAAAAAAAATCCACACACAGATTTTGAGTTTTTCACATGAATTCATCGTATTAACCTACAGAAAGTTGCCTGATTCGAAAGTGACCTCTGTGTGAGCGGCAAATGAACCATAGACAATGAACCTTATATACCTTCAAAATGTTGCTTATATGTAACTGCACCATAAAGGGATAGTTCAATCAAAAATGAAAATTACCCCATGATTTATTTACTCTCAAGCCATCCTAGGTGTATATGACTTTCTTCTTTCAGACAAATACAATTGGAGTTATATAAGCTTTATAATGGCAGTGAATGGGCTTAAAGACTTCCAAAAAAGTGGATAAAAAGTGCTCACACACTAAAATGTGCTCCACGTGGCTCTGGGGGGTTAATAAAGGCCTTTTTAAGTGAATCGATGCATTTTTGTAAGAAAAATATCCATATTTAAAACTCTATAAACTGTAATCTCTAGCTTCCGATAACTGTTGAACTCACATTCACGAGAGATTGGCGTTCCAGCGGATGATGCAGGATTTAGATGAACATGGAAGTGACGAACACGGAAGCACAGAGGAGAGAGCAAAACAAAACTTCGGTCATTGCTTAGAAGTACTAAACGAGGATTTGTAAAGAAAAATGGCGGAGGATTTCAATCTAAGACAAGAGTAGACAAAACTTGCTGTAAAAAAAACTTGGTTCTCGAGAGACTAGCATATTGTCACCGGAGCTTATGCTACACCTATACGTCATCCACTGGAATGCCACTTTCTAGTGAACGTGCTAATGACAGTTAGTAGAAGCTGGAGATTATGGTTTATAAAACTTTAAATATGGATATTTTTCTTATAAAAATGAATTGATTCACTTCAGGAGGCCTTTATTAACCTCCCGAAGCACTTTTTTTACACCTAGGATGGCTTGAGAGTAGGTAATTTTCATTTTTGAGTGAACTATCCTTTTAAAACATCCCTTAAAGATGGCTCTGGAATAGCAAAAATATGTATTTTATACATGTATTTTATACATGTGGTCTTCAGTGCTGGAGGAAGTTGCGTGGCGAGTATCAAGCTCTACTTCATCCTGTCCTGGGTCATTTCCTCCATCGGATGTCTCTGAATCTGTTTGTCCGCAGAAGGATAACAGTCGCTTCGGACAACAGTTACACTTTCCACTTATGCAGCTGTCATAAATACCCACGAAGACAATCGCTAATGCACTGAAGACAGAGATCACAACATAACCTGAAAACTGAAGAAAAAAAAATATTATAATAAAAGAACAATTCCTATTATCATACTACAATAACAAGCTCATACAGTATATGATATTCACCTGAGACTGATGAATAAATTTGCGAGTCAAATCTTGTAGCTCATTCTCATTTTGCTTCTCTTCAGTAGGTTTACACCAGTTTAGCTCCTTATCAAGAACATAAATTCCCTTCCAGTCTGTCATGCTGCAAGCAACATAATCACCATCAAGTAACAAGATGAAGACCCACATCACGGGTGGAATCAGACAGGATGAGAGAACTTTAAAGCAGTTCTGCTGAGTATCTTGATTAGCTTTTTGAGGGCAATGAAATCCGTGTGTAAGAGGCCTTAACTGATAGAACATAAGAGCAAAAGTAAAAAGAGCAGGTCCAGTGAATATGGATGCTGTTAGCAGTGCATTCAGGTCAGATCTACATGGACATGTGAAGTGTCGATCCATTATGGCCTCTAACCCGATTAACAAAAGGCTCAATGGTACAGAGCTGAAAACAGCATATGGTTTCAGGAATTCTTGTAGTTTCTTAACAAGGTTTTGTTGCAACGACATCTCTGAGGGAAGTTTGATGATGCGTTTGGCTGCTTCCGTCTCTTATGGTCTGTAGTCTGGTTCACAATATCTTCATATGTTGGACAGACAATAGCTGCAGTTCATTAATAAGGACAAGATGACCAACTTTTGACTTTTCCTGAATTAAATCATAAAATCACAAATATGGTGTATGTCTTTGTAGAGAGTAGACCTACCTGTGACTAGTTGAAGTCATGAAGTCTTCGATGCATCTAAAAGAGCTCTAAGTGTACCACACATATACTAAAACCTTTTTTTTATTTTCCCTTTTGGAAAACAGGAAACCGGACATTCCTTTTACAGTGCTCCTTCCTACTTGACACAATGTCAAATAAAGCAGCAATGTCCTGAGTGTCCAAAGCAAACAGATGGGTCACACAAACCCACATGTGCATGAGCATGGGTGACATTTGACTCTCGAGTCGGGGGGGGGGGGGGATCTATGCCCCAGAACTATGCACTACCATATTGCAATGCATTGTGTCAGTATAGCGCAGTGAAAAATAACTTAAAGAGGTTGCCTGCGTTTACTAAACTGTGGAGCTTTTTTTTTTTTTTGCTGCTGATGTTAATGGTGATGCTTCCCGTTTTAAATGTCAGTTGATGGCCTTTCATTTTTAACCAGAAATGTGCGCGCTGCTTTTCTAATGTTCAGTTAAGTTTCCCATGTCTTTTTCCCGTGTCACTTGAAATGTGTCCGTTTTGAATCATTGTAATGAGACGCGTGAGGAAAAAATAAACATTCAGTTGTGGGACTATTCTGTCATAAATCGCATACCATTAATTTCTGAACTTTTTACCCTCCGTTACTGGAAATGGGGGGTATGCCACCCATGTGCACGAGTGTTGGCTCTGTTTCAACCAGTGTTGGGGGTAATGCATTTCAAGTAACTCGAGTTATGTAATCATGTTACGTTTTGCAAGTAACTCGTAAAATAACATTACATTTAAATTGATAAATTATCAAGTTACTTTTTCAAAAAAGTAACCCCAGTTACTTTGATTTCCCATTTATTCACTGACATCACTCCTGTCTCCATGTTGAGAGAAATTGGGAGTAAGGGCAGAGACATTGTGCACTTTCTTCAGCCTGAGGCTTTTTTTTTTTACTTTTGGTGTGAAAGGGCCCTTAAAGGGGACCTATTATGCAAAAATCACTTTTATAAGGTGTTTGAACACAGTTATGTGGCTGCAGTGTGTGAAAATAACCAGCCTATAATGGTAAAAATCCACCCACTCATTTATTTATAATCTGAATAATAATAAACAGTCTCTCAGAACAAGCTGTTTCAGATTCTCCCTCTGTTCACGTCACTGAGGGGAAAAAGTCCCGCCCATTTGTGACACTGCTGGAGATATACAATGTCAGCACCAAAGAGGCATTTCTAGTGTTGTGTTTTGGGATGCACTAACGAACATGAGTCTCCATAGACTCCCTCCATCTGAGCCTGAGGACACTGTGGTTAAGTTTCATTGTCTAAGGAAATGTCCTGGAAATAATTGGTAAAGTCCCCAATATGTGTAGGGATCAATACCAAAGCATCGTGCGCGAACGTCAGCTCCAGACAAAGTAAGTAGGCTATCACGTGTTTGTTTTCCAAATTGCCCTTCTGAAAGAACTTCTTAGCACTCTGTAAGGCTAATGATGCTAAAGCTACCATTATCTCTGCCTGTATTCACTGGTGCTGTCTTCATGAATGATCGTGAATAGGAATGTGGTGGTTAAAACTTGCATATGAAAGCAATGTGAGTCGATCGCTTGAGTTTGTTGAGCTCATAATCACGAGTGGGACTTATAAAGTTTGTGATAGCATGCCATGCACCATGAGACCAGCTATGTTGTTATTTTTATCGTCCCTGTCTGTGTAATTCATAAACGTGAATTTATTATGCACAGTACAATCAGATGACTGATTTTGAAACAGAGTATGTTTTCTGTAAAGATAACAGGCTTGTACTAATAATGGAATCATGTCTATTTGCAAAGGCTAGCACTGCTAATGCCAGCTTGAGCTCTTGAAGCTCCGCCCTCTTCACCGGGAGCAACAGCTCTCTTGCATTAAAGCAAAATACTCAAATACAGAGCGTTTTGGCTCATAGCATAAAAGGGGCAATTTTAACAAGCTATAAAAAATTATCTGTCGGGTATTTTGAGCTAAAACTTCACATACACACTCTGGGGATATCGGAGACATATTTTACATCTTGTAAAAAGGAGCATAACAGGTCCCCTTTAAGAGTGGCCAAAATTATAACTTTTGGGTCTTTTAAAAAACAAACAAGCAAGCCCAGTCCAGGTGACAAAAAGTAACGCAATAGTAATGCAATGCATTACTTTCCGTAAAAAAGTAACTAAATTTTTGTTATGGAATAACGCAAAATTGTAATGCATTACTTTTAAAAGAAACTTTCCCCAATACTGGCCCTAACCAGGCACGATAGAAGACGAGGCCTAATGTTTGATTGACCTTATGTTAAAGCTCAGTGGAACAGACATTATAATACATTTTTTTTTGACAACAGACCTTTTAATTGGTGTAAAAAAGGTTGCAAAAATATCTTAGTCCATCTGTATAGCAAACAATAATTTTTGATGATGTTTTGTCTCATGAGACAGCAGCTTCTGTCTCTTAAGTGGAAATGCATCTATATGCATGTGAGCTTGTTGTGGACAGAACTGCTTTGATGAAAATAATGATAAACTCACGTTATTCTTATTCTTGATTTCTCATGTTTTTTTCTGGGTTTTTCTGAGTCTTATGAACGAGCGCCAACATCCAAGATCAGAATTTTTGTAAAATAATTTAATTGATAATAATTTAATGAATAATTTATTTCAGTTCTTAAACTGAAACTCAATAAACTGCATTGCTTTATGAGCCAAGCCCACACAACAAGTCCAAAGATGCTTAATAAGTGTCACTTTTAATAGGTGGGCAGTGCTTGGTATATTACTATTACGGGTTTTAAACCCGTAACACAAATTAAGGACTTTGTAATGAAATCTTTATATCAATAAGCTAGTAATCTAAAAGTAATCACAAATTAGTCTGTTTATATTACCTAAAATGTGTAATGGATTACATTATGTACTATAATTTTTGTAACATTATTATAATACAGCAACAATAAAATTCCAAAACCAAGCCAAAAATGCTTTTGTTTCCAGTGATCAGTAAAGGTCTGTAGTTTGAATACATGTTTGAGATGTCAATACTTTGTAAATAGGATTTTATTTCTTAAAAATGTGAAAGTATAACAGATTATTACTGTATTTTAAACAGTATAATAAATTACATTAAAGTTAATTTAAAAGTGTAGGCTAAAGTGAAAAAAAATAGGAGGCTAGGTATCTCAAATCTCAGTAACTATAACGTTTATCATCTAGAAGTGGTTTTCTATGTACATAGTTGAAAACTTTCCATTATCTATAAATTTAATTCAGCATAATCATTTCTGAACAATTCAAGTAATTGCAATCTTACACTCTTAAGATATGATAGTTGACAGGCACATAGGAAAGCCCAATATTATTGGCACTCAGAAATAGTATATAAATATCCATCACCAGGATAACATAGTAAAATCAAAAGTTCATGTCAAGAGACTTAAATATTTGTCCCTTTCATTTCTGCTAAATGACAGGAAGACATTTACATATTTAATGAAAACATACTTTTTATAAGCTTACAAATGTACATTTATTCTTTAAATTTCTTGAAATGTTTAAAAAGGTTTTCAGAACAACATTGCATGTGTAAAACTAGGTAGGTTAATGCATTAGATAACCTTCTGTTTATACTTGCACTCTGAAATAGCTAATAGAACCGATGCTAGAGGGGAAAAAAAAAGAGAGAGATCAAATTAACCCAAATCAAGTTTTCTTATACAGCTTGAATTAAATCAGGGGTTCTCAAACTTTAGTTAGTTCATTTAGTTAGGAGTTAGTTCACCAAAAAATTAATCTTCTGTCAGGATTTGCTCGCCATCATGTCATTCCAAATCTGTATGACTTTCTATCTTCTGTAGAACATAAATAAAGGTATTTTGAAGAAGGTTGAGGACCAACAACATTGAGGCCATTTGACTTCCACTGTATAGGGGAAAAAAACTGAGACCTTTCTCGAAATGTCTTTTGTGAACAAGCCGTAGGCTAGTTTTGGAATGGTTACAGCTTTCTTTCTTTCTTGCTTTCTTTTTTCAACTATGCCTTTAAGACCACCACTTTGAACCACTCACTGAACTAAACATGAAAGACAGACATCATGGTACTGGCAGGATAACCAACCTATATATTATGTGATGTGCCAGCTTGAGAATTCAAATTAAAGGTCATTATTTTATTTTATTATTTTACTGTAATTAGTAGATAGGCTATCCTTGTTTTCTTTTCTTTCTTTTTTTATTTATTAATTCATGTACATGACCCTCTTTCAAATATTTTGTGTGTCCTCCTGAGATGTAGGGACCACCGCCTGATTTTGTATAGTGCTGTGGACAGCATTAAGCCTTACAGAATCTGCTCCAGAATCTTGTTCCTCACTCTGTGTCTCCATCATTTGTCTGCAGCAGCATGACAGTTCACGTGGGCACCATTTCAATTTTCCACTAATGCAGCAGTCATAAATGCCCACTATGACAATCACCAAGACACTGAAGACTGTGATCCAGACATAACCTGCATGCTGAGGAAAATAAATAAATCATGTCACATGACACGTGATAACAAATGTGATTAATTCTTGCACATCAAGCAAGCACTTATGAGCTTCTGTTTGCCATTTGATGTGGTCTATGTAAGTGTGGACCAATGTTTATATGTAAATAAAATCCTACATCTGTTCATCATGTAAAGTGATCATATCAGTTCACAAAACTTGGAATTCATGTTTTACTTTTACATGTTGAGTTGTTTTGAAGAATTGTAGAGGGAACTTGTCATTTTCCATTCTGCCATTATAGTACTATAACATTAATAATATACTTATTTGAATAATATATAATTAGTAATTTAATAATATAATTATTTGCATTGTGATACTATACAGTCTATCAAGAAAAGCTCATACAGTACATTATATTTACCTGAGATTCATGAATATATTTGCGAGTCAAATCACGTAGCACAGTCTCATTTTGCATTTTTTCAGTAGGTTTACACCAAGACCTATTGAGCTCCTTATCAAACACATAAACTCCCTTCCAGTCTGTCATTCCACAAGCAAAGTAATCGCCATGAAGGAACAAGAGGAAGACCCACATTACTGGTGGAACCAGACAAGATGCAAAAGCTTTAGGACAGTTCTGCTGAGTATCATCATATACTCCTCCACAACAACGACTGCATCCATGTTTGCAAGGTCTTAAAAGAAGGAACATTAGAGTGAATGTAAAAAAAGCTGGTCCAGTGAAGATGGACGCTGTTAGCAATGCATTTATCTCGACTATGCATGGGCATGAAAAAAGTTCTATTTCAATCAGCTTCTCCAATCCAATTAACAAAAGACTCAATGGAAAAGACAATGAAAAAGCAGCAGTTCCTTTAAGAAATATGTACTTTCCTTAAAAAATCTTGTGGCGACAGCATCTTCTGAGAGATTCAAATGTGTACAGATTTCCTTCAATGAAAAAGAAAACAATAATTAATTAATTAATAAACAATAATTATTTACACCATAAAATATAACATTCTAGTCTCTAATACATATAGTTTTAAATGAGTTTTTTTCTCTCTCAGTGTAAAGAAAATTTTAATGTTCTAAAGAACCTAAGATTCTTTTGCCCGGTCAAAATATTCTGTGAATGTCAAAGGTTCTTCCTGGAACTATAAACGCCAGTAAAGAACCCATTGTAAGGGTGTTGGCTCTCAAGTGGAAGCCAATGTGATTGACTGCTGTTGTAACCCATCTGCCTCAAGATTTACCATGCTGAAGCTCCTGACCTGTATTAGCATGATTTTACTAATTAGAAAATTGAATAAGTAATGTGTACATGTAAAAGTGTGATAAATAAATAAATAGTGCTCTTTTGTGAATTTTTCATTGGTAAAGCAAAAAAACAATTTATATATAAAAGCATATAAAATATATAAAGGCAAAGAGAGCTGTTACATTGAAGGAGTTTGAAATACAGCTCTATCACATTGCAACTCTGTATAGGTATGGAAATTTTACATACATCATTGCCTACAAATGTAAAAAAAAAGAAGAAAAAAAATAAAAAAATAGAAGCATTTTCAAATATTAATAAATAATAAAATAATTATGTTTTTGGCTGTAGCTCTTTATTAATGAATGTAGTTTGGTCCACAAGATGAAATACACTGCAAAAAAAAATGCTTTTCTTACTTAGATTTTTTTGTCTTGTTTCCTGCCAAAATTATGGTGGCCGAGAGAGCTCAACGAGCTGCAACTTCAGAAAACACATGCAAATAGAAAAAGCACCAGCAAATCAAGAAAACAACTTCATCAATTTGACAACACACTCGCTGCAAATGCTTACAACACAACTAAATAAAGAATTTTATTTGCAGTGCATTTCTTTATTTGGTTGTGTTGTGAGCATTTGCAGCGAGTGTGTTGTCAAATTGATGAAGTTGTTTTCTTAATTTGCAGGTGTTTTTTTTTTCTATTTGCAGTGCGTTTCTTTATTTGTTTGTGTTGTGAGCATTTGTGGTGCATGTTGTCAAAATGATGCTGTTGTTTTCTTAATTTGCAGATGGTTTTTATTTTCTATTTTCAGTGCGTTGAGCTCTCTCGGCCACCATACAAAATATAAAAAAAATCAGAAGGATTTTCTAGACAAGTAAAAATTATTGTCTTGTTTTCAGAAAAAAAAACAAGTCAAAATTAAGTGAGTTTTTTTCTTATAACAAGCAAAATAATCTGTAAATGGGGTAAGCAAAATAATCTTGTTTTCTGTTTGAAATAAGATTATTTTGCTTACCCCATTGGCAGATTATTTTGCTTGTTCTAAAAGTAAAATAAAAGTAAAATAATAATGTCAGCAAAGTAAAATAATAGCATTAAAATAAATGAAGTTTAGTGTTTTAGTTTTTTATTTAATTTAATTTATTATTATTATTATTTATTTATTTATTTTTATTTTTGTTACTTACTTGTACAGGTGATGTTGCGTGCCAATATGTGTTGGTTTCTCTTTGTCATTCCATTTATCCAATTTCAGGTTTCACTCTTTAGATGGAATTGCTTGCCATTGGTCACCTTTGTTTATTTAAATACTGTTCTCTGGCAAGCAAAACCTAAAGAAATTAGGCTATGGTTGACTGCCACTCAAGAGAAAGATAGATAGATCATCCATCACATGGAACCCCTGTCCATTATTAAATCATCAGCCAAAGACTTTTAATAATATGCTAGCAAGTTAAATATAACTTTTCTTTACATATGATGTTAGATGTTGGCAGTACTGATTATATCCCTAACATTCCCACTGAAGTTGCATGCTTTCTTAAAACAGCTTGAATTCTTCACCACAATAGTAACTTACCCAAAAACATCAACAAAACAGAAACTCTTTTAAAACACAAACACAACAGAACATTAACAAGTCTCTGCATTTTCTCATATTGCTAAAATATGCACAAATAACACTTCATTTCAACAGTCACTCTCTCTATCCAGCCCTGTGCAAAGCATTATGGGAAGTGTAAAATTTATTGACTGAAACATGTTCTTTCAAAAATAAAAACAGAGTTAAGACAAAGTGTTTGAAGACATTTTTTAAAATATAACAGTATAACTGGGGCAAGGAGCTGTTGAAAGCTAATTTAAATGTAATTGTGTAGAAACTAAGTCTGACTAACAAATAAACACATACGAAATTCTAACAGTCGACTTGGGCAGCGGTCACATTTTCCACTAATGTGGAAAAATATTTTCCACATTTTATACAATACAAATTGTGTCAAAGCAGCTTTACAGTGTTAAACAAGAAAATAGCTTTTCAATAATGCAAACAAAACTTAAGTTCTGCTGTAAAGCAGCTCTAAAAAAGAACAATAGTGACAATCAATGTTTCAGTTAAAGTTAGTTTTTTTGTATGTCAGATAAAATTCATGTTATTTTCCTTTTCCTCTCTGATATATTGTGAAGACTGAACTAATTTGATATTTATATTATGCTATAACAGTGAAAGGTGAAAGTGAAAGTGCTACGTGGCCAAGTATGGTGGTGTCTAATACAAGTATAACACACACACACACACACACACACGGCCGTGAATGCAGACCCAAGGCAGTATCTTAAGGTGAAAGAGAGCACTGTACATTATTGACAGTACAAGCTCATACAGTAGTAGTATGAATAGTGTGATATTTACCTGAGATTAATACATTTGCAAATCAAATCTTGTAGCTCGGTCTCATTTTACATACAGTACTTTTCACAGGTTTACACCACTGTGTTGCTGATCAGGAACATAAACTTCCTTCCAGTCTGTCTTGGCAGAAGCAACATAATCACCATCAATTAACAACATGAACATCCACATCACAGATGGAATCAGACAAGATATGAGAGTTTTAGGCCAGTTCTGCTGAGTATCATCGTATTCTCCTTTAGGGCAATGAAACCAACCATATCAAAAAGGCCTTAAAATGTGGGGGAAAAAAGTTACGTATTTTATTAAGTTTATGGTTTTGCATGTGGCTTTCAAATATATATGTGTGCTTTGCAGACAGATAGATATTTGGATGCACTTTAATAAATATAAAAACAATTTACAAGCTCACAAATTAACATTTATTAGATTATGCCTTCATGCAAGAAATCTCAGTTCCAGCCAAAGATGCCAGATCATGTCAGAAAATATCTGTTTTGTCTGGTAACAGAACAAATAGTCAGCAAAACCTGTTAACAGCAAGTCTTGTCTGGTATCCAAAACCGTATTAACAGTCTTCTATCAGCCAAGAAGTTGACTGAGAAAAGCCAGAGAAGAGCAGAAACAGGAGACGAAAATAATGATTATAAAAAGGAGCAGAGTTTATTGAATAATCTTGAGGCTGGAATGGTTCTCAATTCCAGTCCTTGCATACCACCACGATTCAGGCTGATTTGACTCCATCGTGTTCAGTTCAATCATGACAACTCTCTGAAGATGTTAGCATGGTGATGGATATATGACAATGTTAATGTATTTGGTCTTGGCTGAATAGATCTGCTACTGTCACAAATCCTGGTCATGAACTTCGGTTCACTCACCACTAGAGGTCACTCTCCCATCACATGGACTTTCACACCACACAGTTACAGATCACTCATAGACTGCATTTCCCATCATCCACTGCACCAACACAGCTGTTCACAATGATCACGCTTGCACCTGTTTTCCATCTCACAATCACCATCACCCAATCACACACACACACACTACATAAGCCCTGGACTTTCTCCCACTCACTGCCGAGTATTGTTAGCCTAGTCTGCATACCAAGCGTTCCCAAGTATTCATAGTTAGATTCCCTGTGTTCTGATTCCTGCCCGTGCTCCTGGATTATTCTCTCTGCCTAGCCCTCTGGATATCATATGCTGATCGTCGACCCACGCTTGCTCTACGGACTGCTCTGTGTTTTGCCCCTGCCATACCTGTTTGCCGTGTACTGACCTTGCCTGTGTTCTGACCATGTTTAAGAATAAAGCCTTGCAAATGGATCCTCTCGTCTCACGTCTCGTCAACCCCATAACAGAATACTCGGCCCCACAAGGATCCAGCGGCTTTTCAAGTGGACAATGGCCAGGTATGGATATTGCAAGGCTGTTATTATCCCTCAAACAGGGCACACGTTCGCTCGAGGACTATATTCAAGAATATTTGAACATTGCTTATTACTCTGATCTGCCGGACTGTGTACTCATAGACTTCTTTTGTGAGGGCATTAATCAGCCGCTAAAGTCACGGCTAATCCGTGAGGGTCCCCGTTCATCTCTCAGTCAGTTTCTGGACTATGCTTTATTGACGGTCGGTTCAGCATTCACTGTGGGGGTCGCGGAGGAACGAGACACCGCACCCAATTGTGTGATCACAGCCGCGCTAGAGCACGCTCACAAAATGGCGGCCACAACAACACCCCGTAGCGTCATTGCTGCCAGTCACAAACCCAGTCAAGTCCCAGCTGATGTTAAAGAGCCAAGTCAAGCCACAGCCTATGTTAAAGAGCCAAGTCAAGTCCCAGCTAATGTTAAAGAGCCAAGTCAAGTCACAGCCTATGTTAAAAAGCCAAGTCAAGCCACAGCCTATGTTAAGAAGCCAAGTCAAGTCGCCGCTGATGTTAAAGAACCAAGTCAAGTCACGGCCTATGTTAAAAAGCCCAGTCAAGCCACAGTTGATCGTCACGAGTCAAGCCAAGCCACAGTTGATCGTCACGAGTCAAGCCAAGCCACAGTTGATCGTCACGAGTCAAGCCAAGCCACAGTTGATCGTCACGAGTCACGCCAAGCCACAGTTGATCGTCACGAGTCACGCCAAGCCACAGTTGATCGTCACGAGTCACGTCAAGCCACAGTTGATCGTCACGAGTCCAACCAAAGCACAGCGCTCCAGCCAGAGTCTCTTCGTGCCTCAGCTCTCCAGCCAGAGTCACACCACGTCTCAGCTCTCCAGCCAGAGTCACACCACGTCTCAGCTCTCCAGCCAGAGTCACACCACGTCTCAGCTCTCCAGCCAGAGTCACACCACGTCTCGGCTCATCATCCAGAGTCACACCAAGCCACTGTGGATCATCATGAACTCACCCAACTCACAGCTGACCAGCCAGAGTCACGCCACGTCACAGCTGACCAACCAGAGTCACGCCACGTCTCGGCTCCTCAGCCAGAGCCTCTTCACGTCTCAGCTCCTCAGCCAGAGCCTATTCCACCCAGAGATTTAAGGTCAGTCCTTCGAGTTCCCTGTTTGATATCCAGCGTGAGGGATGCACCGCTGGTGTCTGTACGCACTGCTGGTATCCCCAAATCCACTCACTTTGGCCCTCCTGTCCCTGAAGTGATTTCCCTGTCTGAAGCGCTTCCCATGATAGGGATCGCTTTATGTTGCATTTGGGCTGCGTACACCACCATTGGACTGCCTGAGGTAGCGACGTCCACTGTAATGTCTCCAGAGGTGGCAGCACATGCTGCAGAACCTTCTGAAGCGGTGGTGCTCGTTTCAGCTCCTTGCAAGGTGGTGGCGCCCAGCAATGCACTCTCAGCCTGTCATGTTACCACCGTAGAACTTCCAGAGGTGGCGGCGTTAGCTGCAGAACCTCCAGAGGTGTCAGTGGTATCCTCCTGTGAACTTTCACTCTGCCCTGTCACAGCAAGGAAGGCCGTCTGTGAACTTTCACCCTGTCCTGTCACGGCTAAGAAGGCCGTCTGTGAACTTTCACCCTGCCCTGTCACAGCAAGGAAGGCCGTCTGTGAACTTTCACCCTGTCCTGTCACGGCAAGGAAGGCCGTCTGTGAACTCTCGCCCTGGCCTGTCACGGCTAAAGAGGCTGTCTGTGAACTCTCGCCCCGTCCTGTCACGGCAAAGGAGGCCACCTGTGATTCCTTGTCCTGCCCAGTCACGGCTGTGAAGGCCGCCTGTGATTCCATGTCCTGCCCAGTCACGGCTGTGAAGGCCGCCTGTGATTCCTTGTCCTGCCCAGTCACGGCTATAGAGGCCGCCTGTGATTCCATGTCCTGCCCAGTCACGGCTGTGAAGGCCGCCTGTGATTACATGTTCGGCCCAGTCTCGACTATAGAGGCCGCCTGTGATTCCATGTCCTGCCCTGTCACGGCTACAAAGGCCGTCTATGAATTCCTGTCAGGTCCTGTCACGGCTATCGAGGCTGCCTGTGATTCCCTGTCCTGCCCTGTCACGGCTATGGAGGCCGTCAGTGATTCCCCGTCCGGCCCTGTCACTGCTATGGAGGCCGTCTGGGATTTCCTGTCCTGCCTTGGCACGGCTATGGAGGCCGCCGGTGATTCCCAGACCTGCTCAGCCATGGCCCCTGAAACCAAGAAGGCTCTCCCTGTGTTGTCTGTCTCTACTCTCCCTGTGTTGTCTGTCTCTGCTCTCTCTGTGTTGTCTGTCTCTGTTTCCCCCCAGATTTCAGACTCAGACATGGTTTCCTGCCTGGTCTACGGTCCTACTCCGCCCTGGGGGGCTCCGGTCCCGTCTGCTCCGCCCTGGGGGGCTCCAGTCCCGTCTGCTCCGCCCTGGGGGGCTCCAGTCCCGTCCGCTCCGCCCTGGTGGGCTCCAGGTCCGTCTGCTCCACCCTGGGGGGCTCCAGTCCTGTCTGCTCCGCCCTGGGGGGCTCCAGTCCCGTCCACTCAGCCCTGGTGGGCTCCAGGTCTGTCTGCTCCGCCCTGGGGGGGCTCCAGTCCTGTCTGCTCTGCCCTGGTGGGCTCCAGTTCTGTCTGCTCCGCCCTGGTGGGCTCCGGGTCCATCTGCTCCGCCCTGGTGGGCTCCAGATCCGCCTGCTCCGCCCTGGTGGGTTCCAGTTCCATCCTCTCCGCCCTGGCTTCCACATGGACCTGACCCTCCGTCCCTCCCCCTGTTCCGCCTCCGCTCCACCGCCCTCCTAGGATTGTTTAGGAGCGTCTGGAAGCCGCTCCTTGGGGGGGGGGGCTATGTCACAAATCCTGGTCATGAACTTCGGTTCACTCACCACTAGAGGTCACTCTCCCATCACATGGACTTTCACACCACACAGTTACAGATCACTCATAGACTGCATTTCCCATCATCCACTGCACCAACACAGCTGTTCACAATGATCACGCTTGCACCTGTTTTCCATCTCACAATCACCATCACCCAATCACACACACACACACACTACATAAGCCCTGGACTTTCTCCCACTCACTGCCGAGTATTGTTAGCCTAGTCTGCATACCAAGCATTCCCAAGTATTCATAGTTAGATTCCCTGTGTTCTGATTCCTGCCCGTGCTCCTGGATTATTCTCTCTGCCTAGCCCTCTGGATATCGTATGCTGATTGTCGACCCACGCTTGCTCTACGGACTGCTCTGTGTTTTGCCCCTTCCATACCTGTTTGCCGTGTACTGACCCTGCCTGTGTTCTGACCATGTTTAAGAATAAAGCCTTGCAAATGGATCCTCTCGTCTCACGTCTCGTCAACCCCATAACAGCTACACTGCTGCTGAATGGCTGCTGCTGTTGGTCATTGCTGTAGTTGTAGATTATTGCTGCTGCTGCTGCAAGGAAGTACAGGAACTTGCTACTGCCAATGCATATGGCGATACGGTGCTGTGAGTATTTAAGACATACTGCTGCTGCTGCACAAATAGCATATAAAATAACCCCCCAACAAAGCTGGAAGAAGAAAACAAAACAATTTAATATGTATGCTGCTTCTATACAATAATATGCTTAAAATTATCCCTATAAGGCAGAAGAAATATAAAAGATAAAACCCCCCAGAACAAGCAGATCTATTGCAAGACATATGTACTGCTGCTGCTCCAGAGAGCCATGAGACCGTGTATTTGCTATCTATGTGAGCCTCGGCCGGCTTTGCCAAATGGCTTGACGCTAGTGAACTATTGCTGTGTGTACCTGATCAGATAGCTTAAACTAGTGACCTGAGTTAAATGTGTTCTGGGCTAATGGAGCCCAGATAAATTAACTAGCGGCTTAACAATGTGAACCATAAACATTTCCATAACATTCAAGTAATAAAAATCTTTACGCTCATGAAAAATGTGTTAATTGTATTAATCAAAAGCTGAGAGGCACAAATACATATAAAAGTTTGCAAAGCCCAATCTTATTGGGAATCAGAAATAGCATACATGTTTATTATTACCAGCAGACATATGGTTAACATATCTGTAAAAAGTAAAATCAAATATACATGAGACTTAAATATCTGCCCCTTTCTGTTAAATGTAATATATGTGCCTTGCATAGAGAGAAGCAATTTCATGCATTTTAATAAATATAAACATTTTTACAAGCTCACAAATTTACATGCATTCTTTAAATTATTTCAAATGCTTGCACGTTTTATGTAAGACTAGGTTAATACATTAGAATGCCTTCGTAAGATTCTGTTACTCAGGGTGTGAAATACAACATTTTACTAAGCATGATGTGAAGATCATCAGACACTTCGTCTTCTCTTAGGTTGGGAGCAGGATTGGGAGTGGGAGCGAGGTAGGGGTTGGGTGCGGGGTTTGGGATTGGGAGCCTGGTTGGGGTCAGGAGCAGGTTGAGAGCGGGGTTGGGGTCAGGGTCAGGAGCAGGGTTGGGTTGGGTTCGGGAATGGGGTTTGGGTCAGGAGCAGGTTGAGAGCGTGGTTGGGGTCTGGGTCAGGAACGGGGTTTGGGCAGGTTGAGAGCGGGATTGGGGTCAGGAGCAGGGTTGGGTTCGGGAACAGGGTTGGGTTCAGGAACGGGGTTTGGATCAGGAGTAGGTTGAGAGCAGGGTTGGGGTTGGGGTTGGGGTCAGGAGCAGGGTTGGGTTCGGGAGAGGGGTTGGGGGCAAGGTCATGCTGTCCTTCACCCTCTCCCTCATTCTGTGTCCCTGCTTTTCATCCACACCTGGATAACAGTTGATTTTGGGCAGCAGTCACATTTTCCACTTATGCAGCAGTCATAAATACCCATTAAGACAATTGTCAAGAGACTGAGCGAAGAGATCATGACATAACCACAAAACTGAAAGAAAACAAAAATAAAAATCAATACAATATATATATGTTGTGTATTGTGTACTTAAATCCACAATGCTGCAAGCTCATGCTGAGGACAATACAGTCGTATAGTGTCATACAGTATATGTTATTCACCTGAGAACAACGAATACAATAGTGAGTAAAATCTTGCATCTCTGTCTCGGTTCTATACAATCAGACAAGATAGAAAAGCATTCGGACAGGTTTTTTCCTTCTTCTCATTCTCCTCGTTCTTCTCATTCTTGTTCTTCTCGATAAACTCGTTTAATTTTGCACAACACCACCTATGGCTAAAAGGTCTTAAAAGTAGATACATTGATGGGGATCACGTGACCCTTTGACGGCGATGCAGGCTTAGTCTTTTGCTCTGCTCACTTTGCCACATATTTTACGATCCTGTCAGTAAAACTTAAACCACGCATTGGACCCATCATGAGTTCTAAGGCAGACAAAGGGGATCGGAAAAGAGAGAATAAGCAATCGCCAATGAAGAAATAATTCAGAGATTTAGCCATCTCCAGAGAAGACCTCGACGAGACTATTGCTAACCGCATTGAACTAGCATTTAAAGAGCAGCAAAGCACTTTGAATTTGGTTGTGAATTCGGCAGTAAGAGATGCGATGGACTCGGTGCTGATTTTAGCATTGCGCGAACTGCGTGAGGACATACAAGCGACCAACAAGTCTGTTAAAGAGCTAAGAGAGGAATTTGAGGCCATAGCTACCGAGACGAAGCAGACACGTGACCGCGTTGATTCTGTTCAGGCAGCGGCGCATGAAGATAGGAGGACAGTCACGGACTTAAAGGATCAGCTGGAGCAACTCACCGAGAAGATGACAGATATGGAGGACAGGTGCAGAAGGAACAACGCAAGTCTGGTGGGGCAGCCAAAAGGGACGGAGGGTCCCGACGCAGCTGGTTTCCTCAGAGCTAATCTTTCCAAGTGGATTCCTTCCTTGAGGGGCCGTGACATTGAGATTGACCTTGCGCATCGTGTGTATGACGGAGGGAGGGGCTCCGATCGGCCGCACACTCTCATCTTCCGTGTACTAAGATGGCATGACAGATCGGAAATCCTGAAAGGTGCCAGGCAGGCTTATCCGGTGAAATGCGCACAGAACAATGTCACACTGCTATTTTTTCCCAACTTTAGTCCAGCTACAGCGATCAGGAGAAAAGGCATTTGGTCCGGTTTTGAAGAAGATGACAGTGCTTGGTCTCCAGCCCTACCTCAGGGTGAGCAGAGGAGCTTTGATTCTCTTCAGAAAGCAGAGGATTTTGTCAGATCCCTGTCTCAGCGGTGAACATATGCCACAGCTCTGCGGGGGATGTGGTCCTAGCTGCCCAGGAGGGAATGATGGCAGGATGAACATGGACATTTGCTAAACCTATTTTTTGCCTTTTCTTCTCTCCTCTCTTCTACTGGGATATTGTCCCTATATATCCGGTACAACGATCTCTTTGCTGGTAAGACTGACACTCCTTTTTTCTTTTTTGGAGGGGACTAATGGAGAGTAGGTTTAATTAAAAAAATATTTTTTTGGCTGTGTGAGCCTTTCGGGAGGCATGTCTTGCGTTGGAGTGGATCGGTCACGAACCATCACTATTTTTTGTTGCTCAGTCAGACCTATGTTCTCATTAATGTGCGGTCTGAGTTGTTCCTTGTTTATGGTTGTCAGTTGTTCATGTTTTTATGTTGTTTTTGTTTGTTACAACAGACATTTATACTTCTGTTTATTTTACCTTATTTCTAAAGGGATTTTTCATCTAGGAGGTTTGGTATCTAAAATGCACATCAGCGTTTACATGTTATTTACTGAATGGAAGTGCTTCTGCTTTTTTTTTTATTGAATACAATCTTGGGATTATGAATATGCAATGCATACTCTAAATATTTTATCACTGAATGTGAATGGTTTAAATTCTGCTGTTAAACAAACCCGTGTATTAGAAATGTATTAGAATATTTACACCGTAAATCTATTTCCTGTGCCCTAATTCAAGAGACACATTTAAAACAATCTGATGTGGCACGTTTCCAGAATAAGTATTACAAATTAATAGCTTTTTCCTGTGCTCAAAATAAAACTAAGGGGGTGCTTATCCTTGTTAACCGGAATTTAAATTTAACGATTGAACACCTTGGTAGTGATGAGAAGGGTAGATTTGTTTTTATCCGATGCAAAATATATAATAATAGGTTAACATTGGTCTCTATTTATGGTCCGAATGAGACAGACAGTGCATTCCTTACACAGATTTCCAAAACTCTACTTGAGGAGATTGATTGCCCTCTATTGGTGGGTGGTGATTTTAATGCTGTCATAAATCCTGCTTTAGATCTCAATCTGATACAACAGCCAATCCATCCTCTAAATTACTGAATAAATGTATCACTGAGCTTAACTTAATCGATCTTTGGAGAATTCAGAATACTAAAGCTAAGGACTTCACTTGTTTTTCTAATAGACACAAGACTTTCTCTAGGATAGACTACATATTTCTCAGCCCATCTTTAATTTTGTCTAATTCCTCCATCTCTATATTACCAATTTTATTATCTGATCATTCTTCTGTGTTGTGCAGTGTTCCTCTTTCCGATGTTAAAGCCAAGTCCCCTAGATGGCACTTTAACATATCATTATTAAGTAATCAGACTTTCATTACTTCTCTAAAAGAATATATTAAGGAATTTCTTGAAATTAATATGCCCTCTGATGTGGATCCTCAAATACTGTGGGAAACGACTAAGTGTGCTATACGAGGTTTCTGTATATCTTTCTCTTCTACTCTTGCCAAAGCGAAAACTCACCAATTTACACAATTAGAAAATAAAATCCAAACATTACAAAACCTACAAAAACAACATTTTACTGAGCAACAGGCTACACAGCTGTCCTCTTTAAAAGAAGAATATGATTTACTTTCACACTCAAAGGCGGAATTTATTTTTCATAGGGCTAGGCAAAAATATTATTTTGAATCAGAGAGACCTAGTCATTTATTGGCCCTTAGGCTGAAAGAATGCGAGTCTAAGGCATATATTAGCGCAATAAAATCATTGGATGATCAGGTCACCACGAACCCTGTGGCAATTAATGACATATTTAAAGGTTTTTACACAAATCTGTATAAAGCTGAAACAGATTTTGATGAACCAATTTGTAAGCAGTATTTAGATAAATTGGAACTGTCTCAGATCTCACAGATAGATAAAGAAACTTTGGAGGCCCCATTAAGTTTGGAGGAACTCCACGTCTCTTTAAAAAGCCTTCAAAAGGGCAAATCACTGGGTCTAGATGGTCTCCCCCCTGAATTATATTTAGAAATTTGGGATTTGGTAGGAATACCTATGCTTAACTCATTTAATTTTACAATTGAACATGGGGTATTTCATAGAGATAAAAAAAACTTCACTGATTTCATTCCTTCTTAAAAAAGGGAAAGATCCATTAGATTGTTCCAGCTACAGACCGATTTCGCTTATCCCATGTGATCTAAAAATCTATGCTAAAGTTTTTGCTTCTCGTATGGATAAGGTAATTCATAGTCTGATCAAGGAGGACCAAACCGGTTTCATCAAGGGGCGCAATGCATCTGACAATATGCGTCAACTCCTTCATATTCTTGACTTTGCGGACTTTCACCCAACCCCTTTTGCGGTCTTTTCACTTGACGCAGAAAAAGCCTTTGACAGGCTAGAGTGGAATTATATGTGGGCAGTTCTGCAATGTTTCGGCTTCGTTGAACACTTCATTTCTATGATTAAGACATTATACCACTCACCTGCAGCATCAGTCATAACTGGTAATATTATTTCCCCCTCATTCTCTTTACAGCAGGGAATGAGGCAGGGGTGTCTGCTTTCCCCCTTATAGTTTTGTCTATCTCTTGAACCCTTAGCGCAAGCCATCAGGAAATCTGAAGTATCGATTAAGATTCATGATCATAATCATAGTATTTCATTATACGCTGATGATATTATTCTATATTTAGACCACTTTGATGTTTCAGTCTCTAGTATAATTAAGGAATTTGATAATTTTAGTAGCCTATCAGGATATAAAATAAATTGGAGCAAATCTGCTTTAATGCCAATTTACAATGTTTAAGGTTAATTCTTCTATTCCCTCATTTATCCCTATTAAGGAATCTTTCATCTATTTGGGCATTACTATATATAAAAACATTCATAAGATTGCCAGAGACAATTTTAATAACATTTTAGTTAAGGTCAAAAATGACATTCAAAGATGGAAGAATCTTAAAGTCTCTCTCCAAGGAAGAATCTCCACTGTTAAGATGAATTTGTTAACTCGATTTAATTTTTTTTCTCTATGCTACCACTTTCTCCCCCTCCAGGTTACTTTAAGGAGGTCAACTCCATAATTTGTAAGTTTATCTGGCATGATAAATGTCCCAGAATTAAACTTACCACACTACAACATCCTAATAGCGCAGGAGGACTGGCTGTACCAAATTTTGAATTATATTATTGGTCGTTCCAGCTTAAGGCTCTTCATAATTGGGTTGATCCTCAATCTACAGTTTCATGGAGAGTGATTGAAGCTGACAACGTTAAACCAAATAGACTTCAAGATATTTAATTTACTGGCACAGGAAAACAAGGGGATAATTATAAATTTGGTCCGGTTGTGGCTAACTCTATTAAAATCTGGAAAACGGTTGAACGTCGGATAGGTGGACCTTTCAAATTTTGTAACAGTACTCCTTTATGGCACAATTTTAATTTTGTATGTGGAAATCGTCCATTTGTCCAACCCTCTTGGTCTTCTTTAGGTGTAAACACGTGCGGTGATATATATGATAACCAGGGACTCTGTTCATTTCAGACATTAAGAACCAAATTTTGTCTACCAGCATCCACATATTTTGTCTTTCTTCAATTACGTTCTGCTCTCAAAGCGTATGGCGTACCGTGGGCATCTTCTTTCCTCTCATCCTATGCGTGACTGGATGGCACCATCTGCTGGTCGGCCATCTGTTTCCTTAATATATAATACAATTATTGATTGCATTACAAAACCTCTTTCTATTAAAACTATTTGGAATTAGTTTAGCGGGGAAGGTCCCGAGGTTGCCAGATTTGCACAAAAAATAAACCATATGTCCATTCAAAGCTAGGCGGAAGACTGCAGGCTTAGAAATACTGTAGGACTTGGCAACACTGGAAGGTCCTGGCAGATAGCAGGCTGGATTTTCACAGAAAAAAAAGTGTTCAGTGAATCTAAGGCCGTTTCTCAGATTTCTCGGAAGGTTGCATCCTCCGGAGGTTGCATTTGTAGGCTGCATACGTCATAAAGAAGATCTTATTTTAGAATATTAACAGTTATAAATTTGACCATTATTCTTAGTTAAGTGTAAATTGTTGTAATATGCTTATGACTCGCGAATGTAATGCTCAGTTAACTGAAATAAATCAGGCTTGATGACGTATGCAGCCTACAAATGCGACCTCCGGAGGATGCAGCCTTCCGTTTGAGAAATGACCTGAAAATGCGCACACAGGAAAAACTTCTACATATAACGACTTTTGACTTGGGGACCTTGATATAAATGTAGTTGAGTAAAAAGTACGATATTTGTCTTTCAAATGTAGTGAAGTTAAAGTCGCAAGTTTACAGAGAAAATAATACTTAGTGTGAAGATTGTTTTAAGTTCACTTAAATTAGAAGTTAAGTCAAATAAATGTTAACATTGATAGCTGTCAATTATACTGTAATGCTGAATGGCTACAGTCAATGGTTAAATATTAAGGGGAAAAACTATTTTATAGAGACATCAGTAGTATTGATATCAGTGATGCTGGCCTTCAATCATAAAAAAGATGCCATTAAAGAAATATAAAAAAATATACTGTCTTTATGTTGTTTGTACATTGTACATTTGAAGATTGAATGTGAAATTATTGCAATATAAAAGTATATTTAAAAACTTTAATGTTAGTTGGGATTAATCGTGATTAATCACGATTCATTTTAGAAAAATGAGCGATTAATTAGTTATTTTTTTTAATCGATTGACAGCACTAATATATGTATTAAATGCTCCCTGGGTAAAGCAGAATCATCTTTATGTTCTCGAATTTGAATAATTGTGAATTCTGTTTAGTGAATAAATGTTACATTTGTAAATATTAAAATTACATTATAGAGTCTGAAACGTCTCCCGTTTGATGTGGTCATAAAGACAGTGTGTACAAGCTGAGGGTAAACTCTCTGATTCATTGGTGATTGCCAAAGGTGTTCCCCAAGGATCTGTGCTGGGTCCCCTTTTATTTACCTTTTATATAAACAGTCTTGATTACAACATTCAGGATGCCAACTTTCATTTCTATGCAGATGACTCTGTCATATATTGTAGTGCTTCTTCTGTACAACAAGCCATTTATAAGCTCCAGTCAGCCTTTGATGTTATTCAGTCACGGATTTACTATCTAAAACTTGTAATGAATGTTGATAAAACCAAGTATATGTTGTTCTCAGGTTCAAATTTTTTTTATAATAAATTATCCTCTCTTCAGACCTTACAAGGTTCCGTGATTGAATTAGTAAAAGAGTACAAATATCTTGGCATTATTGTTGACGATGTCCTATCTTTTAGCTCTCACATTACTCAACTGAAGAAAAAATTGAGAATTAAGCTTGGGTTTTATTTTAGGAACAAGTTTTGTTTTTCATTCAATGTACGAAAGAAATTGGTTACTGCTACTTTTTCTACCCGTGCTTGACTATGGTGATGTAGTGTATCAGTTCGCACCATCATATCTTCTATCCTCTTTAGATGCCGTTTATCATGGTGCTTTAAGATTTATATCAGATTGTAAATCCTCAACTCATCACTGTTTATTATATAACAGAGTAGGTTGGTCTTCTTTGCTTATCAGAAGAAAAATGCACTGGTATTTAATTATTTATAAAGCCATTTTGGGGATGTTGCCATCATATCTCTGTTGTCTTATAAAACAGAAAATTGTTGAGAAATACTTCCTTCGCTCACAAAATTGTTATACGCTCTCTGTTCCTTTTGTTCGATCTGAACTAGGTAAAAAGGCTTTTATGTAAGCAGCTCCTACTGACTGGAATCTTCTGCAATCGAAACTGAAATTACAAAATTTGCTGTCTTTGGATCATTTTAAAACAGTTATTCGACAAATGGAAACTGACTCAACAATATGTAACTGTTTTTAAGTGTCTTTAGTCTGTTTGTGTTGTAATACTGTATTTTGTGATGAAACCGATGTATTGCTGCCCATTTTGGCCAGGACACTCCTGCGAAAGAGATTCTTAATCTCAGAGAGTCTTTTCTGGTTAAATAAAGGTTAAATAAAATAAAATAAAATAAAAATACTTTCTGCATCTAAATAAACGCAATCCTTTTCAAGAAAAAAGAGACAGAGGCAGCAGTTGTGAATGGGGTGGCCAACCCTAGCTCTGCCCCTGCATTAAATTAAATATTTTTAATGCGTTAATCTGAAAGAAATAATCTCCTGCGTTAACGCGCTAATTTTGACACCACTAATATATATATATACTGTATATGAGAGAGAGAGAGAGTTCAGAGTACGTTTTACACATTAAATAAAAAGCGAAAAATTGCACTGTTTATCACACTAGTGTGCTCTAATGTTTAACCAGGAAGTTTTTGAAACGCTTTTATTTTGTACAAAATGCAATAAATAAATAAATAAATATATGTAAATAAAATAATATTACACTTGTAGCGTTCTCTGTCAAAAATGACAGGACTACAAAAAAAACAAATACCTTTTTGCTTATAAATCTCTTCTTGTGCTATATTATCACCTAGGATTGGATTCAATCTCCCCCATTCATTTTCAATGGATGATCATTTTTGACCAATATAAGCTCAGATCAATGAGGCCTCCAAAAAAGTCAGTATCAAAATTAAATACAAAACATGTCCTAATTGAAAGAAAACTTGTTGACAAAAAGATTGAATCCATTAGGTGATACTAATGCCTAGCAAGAGATTTCTACACTTTTTTTGTAAGCTGACCATTTTTGACTGGGAACACCACAAGTGATTTTTTTTTTCTGCAGTTTTTTTTTTTTTTTTTTGCCGTTTTGTTCAAAATAAAAGCTTTTCAAAACAAGTTTCCTGGTTAAACATTAGAGCACACAAGTGTGATAAGCAGTGCATTTGTTTCATATTTTATTTAATATTGACAAAATTATCCACAAATAATGTATGCTTGTTTGTTTGTTTGTTTGTTTTCACTCAAAAGCTGAGGTATGTAAAATCAGATTAATGAGGCCTATGATCAAATCAGTTCCAAAAATAAACACAAAACCAGCCCTAATTGAAAAAAAGTTATACCATGTGTGATCAAAGCCAGTACATTTTTGGCCCAATGTGATAATATTAACAAAATGACCCAAACACAACCTGGGGGTTAATAGCAGAGAAGGCTAATCTTTGGTTACACATTATATTTTCCCTCAATTCTGAGAGATCTGTTCCTTTTTTCTTATTCAGTTGTCCATCATCCTTTTATGCACATGCAGTGAGCAGTTTCACTTTCAGTTTTACAACAATGACTCTTCATCGGTATGAAAACACTGGCAGACATACGTCACTGTCTACAGGTGGAAGAACTCAAAATATGTTTTTCTTTGTTATCTTTGTCAAGATGCAGGTATGACTAACAATCAGGAATAAACACAACATTTTAGTCTATGTGCAATCTTTACAATCTTTGCTGGAAAAAACTATCTTCAGACTTGGACATTGTCATTGCTCCAGTGCGTATTTCTGTTGTGTTGGACAGTGTTAGTTTCACATTCAGTTCATTTCTAAGCATTATACAAATAAATGTGAATGGAAATGTGTATGAACCGACTAACTGACTTCATGCATGGGCATGAAAGTAGATTTCAATCAACTCCTCCAATCCAAATAGCAAAAGTGATGAAAACAAGAAGATACAATAGTAGTTAATTAGTTGTATGAAAAATATCCTTTGTTGTGACAGCCAACTGTCCCCAAAATTCAAACAGGTAACATACTAGATAGATAGCAAACATACAATACAGTGTTTTATTAAAAGTGAAAAAATGTAGAATGTTTTCTGTGAGGGTTATGTTTAGGGGTTGGGTAAAGGTTGGGGGATAGAAAATATGATTAACTCAGTATAAATACCATTACATGCATTAAAAACTGTGACTTAAAAGGGTGACTTGACTTGACTTTTGGCTGCTTCTGTCTCAGTCTGTATTCCGGATCGCATGATTCCTTTAAATGAAAAACATAAAAATTACTTTTCATATCTGTATGAATAAGGAAATTATTTTTATTTAATATACACACAGTGAACACTGCAGAACAAAAAGAATATTGCGTATCAAAATGTGTGCTTTATATTTGTGTTAAATTAGCATGTATAAGCTTTAAGAAACCAGGTTACATCAGTGTTACAAAGCCAAAATATATATTCTAGAATTATATTATGCTATTGACCATTCTGAGTGAGTGAAGGGAAGTGGATAAAAAGGATAGGTGAGAAGGGACATTTCTCGGATCTTCTCTCAGTCAAAACAAATATCTGTATCTTAATACATTGTGTGTATTTTCTGTATCTCAGAAGATCAAAGTGTCTGGGGTTCTTCAGATCTTACAAAACCATGAAGACAGCAGTGACGTTCAGCTCATCCAGTAACTGGTTTAGAATGGTTTTCAGTAAAAACATTATAATGATATCTGCATGCCATCAGCTTTAAGTCAAGATTCCTTACATTTCTATAAAGAGCAAGAGACGGGTGTCTGAGTAAAGCAAGTAATTAATAATACAATTAATTTAAGAATAAATTAGTCCTTTGATGATGATGATGATGATTATTATTATTATTGGCAAGTTTTTAAAAAGTACTCCCAAGTTCAAATTCAGAGTAAGAAAAGGTTTTTAGATGTGCACATGGTGATTTTCTCATAAATCATAAATAAATAAATACATTGAAATAGATTTTTCATTTTATTACTTTTTCATTGTGTAATATTTGTGTGAAAGTTTTTTTTGTTTTTTTAATGATGCATACTTACAGCACAATTTCTTATAAGGAAATAACAATTTTAGGAGATACCAGAACCCGAGCAACAGTTTTACTCACCAAATGAGTCTCTTTCATCTTTCACTGTGTCGTAAGTCACTGTCAATGGACCGAAGATCACAAGATATTTGTGCTTTTTATCTACAATCACAATCACTTTGTTGAGACACAGGTAAAATATTAAGCAACATTACATTTTAATTTATGAAAATTTACCAATATGTATTAAATTACAGTAAATTGCATTTTATTACTTAAAGCAAAGCTCTCATTACTTGACATGCCCAGCCACTTTGGGCCTTGTGTCCCAGAAAGCGATGTCTACCTCTAGACAAACCTTACTATAATTAAAAAGTTCAGTTGGTCGGTCAATCAATCAATCAGTTTTGAAGAATAATTACTGTTTATATGAGCCATTAATGAAAATACTGACAACATAGTTTGCATATAAAGCTATTGGTGAACAAATTATAGTTAAACATAAAAATGAAAATGGCTGGAGTTGTGGAAATGAGCTCAAGCACTGGGGAATGCAGTTAGGAGTGTTGATAATTAGAGTTGAAAATGTTGATAATTAACTACAGAAACTCTTATTTATAGTCACATGGGGAAAAAGAGCTAAAATAAAGTGCAAAACAATTTAATTATATTTTTAGTCATTCAAAATAAATCACCTTTCAACTTAGTTTGAAAAATGTCAGAAAATATGGAAGCAGAATAATGACAATAGTTGTTGAAACAAAGCATGCTGAATTCCACAAATCGAAAAAAAAAGATGCATTGCAATTAACAGTGCTTGCATTTTAATGCCTTGTATTTCCATGGCTTGCATTTGTAGGTCCTGAAATCGAACATAGTTATTTATTTAAGCTGTGAATATTTCAATTCAAAATATTTCACACACATTTTCATAATTAAAAATTCAATAATTCATATTCACATTCCAGAATTCACTTCCAAAATATTCAATCCGTTTAAAAATACGATGTATAATATTCGACAGGCAAATTTCGGTCATTTAATTTCACTTTCCAAATTTGCTGCCACAAATTCAGTGGTTAAAATTCTGGAACCGCAGGAATAGCAGTAGAGCACCGATGCATGATCTCCAGCTGATGTCAGCCGCTAACCAGCAGGTGCCGCAAGCGGCGGTTGATGAAGGCCATATGTGGATCAAGTCATTCATTTACAAAAACTGATTTGCAGAAATGGAGCAAGAGCTTTCCCTCAGAAATCGGTTAAAGAAAACACATTAAGCGGCTCAGTAGTGCACTAACACAATGACAGCTATTAGGCTTGTTTGAGATGCACTTAGCCTCGCCTGAACTGTAGGTGAGAGCAGGCGGCAGCAGTGAGGGGAGGAGTAAAATAAGCGCAGTCAAGACGGACAGTTCTGACCTCTCCAAGTGGAACAGATACTACAAGATCAAAGGCAGATATCGCGTTATTCTCAGTGCTGTGCTGCTGATAAACATGATATAATTTCAGTTCTGTTGCTTTTATATGAATATAAATATGATGAACAAGACACTCAAAGTGCTTGCTATTTAATCCCATACGAAAGGCGTATTTATCATCCATTTCTACTTTAATACAAAAATGTATTTTAGATTTTTATAGAAAAATAACATCAATCGCATATCTCACACAGAGATCGCATTTCCGACATTTTAGCAGAGAACTCAGCATCACAGTTGTCTGAACCAATGAGCATTAATCTGTGTCGTCAGTCAGTCGTTTCCCATCATGCTTTTGATCAGCGCAGTTGGTGGAGAGCAACTGCGCTCAACTGCTCAATCCGACACAGCCGCCTCGATCGCCGTCGCGAGAGTTTTTGGCACATGTCAGCATGACATCAGAACAAGGCGGACGTAACTCGGACACTTTTTATTTATTTATTTTAAAATATGCTTATGGTAACTATTATTTATTTGTTTTTCTCTTTATATTTCTTTTTTGTTATTACTATTTTTGAGGTATTTACTGTTTTGTATTCTGGTTGTGTATGTATTTTATTGCTTTGACTGTATCCCCTGTGAATGTTATATGTTTAATAAAAAAATTAAAATAAAAAATAACCTCAGACACTTTTCTAACCAAGCCTTCTAAACAAGCCTATTAAAATACCAAACTCAGATCTTACTGATGATGCAAACAGATGAGGATATGAACAAGTTAAGGAACGCGCAAAACTGCACGTTTAACATTTCCCATAAAGAAAACACTTAAAGTGGTTTGTTGCCTCAGTGATAATAAATGATTAAATTCAGCTTCTAATTAATAAAATATATTACTGTATATTATGTACATTTAAGCAGATGAGCCCAGAATATGAGCCCACGACCAACAAGTTTCACCAAACCATTTTTTCTCCCATAGAAAACCAAGCGCTGTAGTTTTAGGTTTAATATTCGCTGCATATTCCCCTAGGCTGCTTTAGGGACCGTCTGCAAATTTACCTCACAGTACAAAACGAAGTAATAATTTATTAAATTGTTTAAATTGAATTATTAAATTCCAATAATATTTTCAAATTTATGTTTACAGTAAATGAATAATTTACTCAAACTGACTAAATATATATTGCCAATAATTCACCTTAGACAATAATTTCCCTAAGTATGTACACTACACAAATATTTTTAAGAAAATAAAATTACAGTAATTCACCAAAATGGGATTTTTCGTGTTCCAAATGTTGTATGTTACTAGTGACCAGACTGACTTACTACAGTTGAAATTTTGCCAACATCTTCCTCACTGTACATACAGTATATAATTATTCTTAAGAAATTACTGTAATTCACAAAGGATTTTTATTTTTATTTTTTTAAATATGCTCCAAAGGTTGTAGTACATTCCTAGTGACTAGACTGACTTACTATAGGTGAATTACTGTAGCTTTTAAAAATATATATTTGTGTACTGTACATACCGTAAGGGAAATATTGGCAAAATCTAACCTGTAGTAAGTCAGTTTTGTATCTAGCAACATACTACAACCTTTGGAACATTAAAAAAAAAATTCCAGGGATCTTTTATATGTAAATAATTGTGCACTGTACATATAAAGGGAGGTATTGGCAAAATCTCATCTGTAGTAAATCACTATGAGCAATACAAGCTTTACAATTTGACAGTGTGTTATTTTAAATCTTAAAAGTCATTTTAATTTAAATACATTGGACGTTTTAACCCAGTCGGTGGAATTGTCAGACAGCCCCTTGGGATAGCGCGTCAATGCTTTCTCCGGTTTACATTTGCAGCAACAATACACCTAGACGATTTTGAACTCCTTTTTTATGTCAATATAAAGTGGTTGCTTACTGTTAAAACTAATCGTGGTATTGATATCTTTGTAGGACTGTCGACTCTATAGATCATTGGTAAGGGAAAGCAACGAAAATGCAGCGCGTTGCGTTCTTCTGACCTCATTTGCTTGCCTGTATATAGTTTGCATAATCATCAGTGAAGTGTATTCTGAGATCTGAGGTCTTATATCACTGTATTAGTTCACTGAGGCGCATTACTCCTAATTCAGCATGCTTTATGTTTCAAAAACTATTGTCATTATTCCGCTTCCATAAGAAAATAAAATACATAGATATATAAAATATATAAATATATAAAAATACTTTTCATTTTAGTGAACCATAACATACAGAGTAAAGAAAAATAAAAAAGTGAAAACTGTTCTACCCTGTTCTACAATATGAAAACCACACTGTAATATATTAGCAAATATTAAAATTACATTTCATGTAGCATAATAATTTCCATATAATTCAGGTAATTACAACTGTATACTCTTATGATGTGATAGTTGACAGGCACATGAACATAAAAAGGTATGACGACTCTCAGAAACAGCATATACATGTATTATAACCAGCAAGCACATGACATGAGTAATCTATTTGTAAAGCAAATCAGTAATATCCAAAGTTGCCATGAGACTTCAATGTTGTCCTTTTCATTTCTGCTAAATATACTAATATAAACACCTTCCAGACAAATGGGCTGAATAAATGATTGCGGAATTTTCTATTTTTGGTTGGACTATCCCTTTATGAAAACCAGTTTAAACCACTTATTGAACTACTAAACATGAAAGGTAGATGATCTGGCACTGACAAGATGATGATGATAATAATAATAATAATAATAATAATAATAATAATAATAATAAAAGAAAATGCTATAAAATTCCACAAATAATTTCAGAGAAATGGCAAGTAACACTGATAATTAAATGTGAATTTTTCAAGTAGAAAAACTGAAATAGTATATTCTTGTAAATCATACTCCAATAATCTTTTTTTTATTCACACCTTTGGAAAAAAACATTGTGTGTCTTATGTGGCAGCTTCCGAAGAACCAAATTAACTGCAGTTCTTTTCAAGTTTTCTTAATTTTAGTTTCTTGCAGCAGTCATAGACTCCCACAAAGTGGGATATATAAAACGTATGAAGTTTGTTTTATATATATATAAAAACGTATATGGATTTCTTTAACAAAAACGTAAACAATTGTCATGTTCATCATCTAATATAAAATGTTTTAAATATGAACACTTAAAAAAAAAGTTACATTAGGTTTTTAAACTTGTACAGGTGATAATATGGTGTTGTGTGCCAGGTTGTGTCATCTTCTCTTTCTCTTTATCCCATTTTTAGTTTCAGGTGTGACTTCTTGATGTTCAGTTCTGTTCATTTAAATAGTGTTTCCTGACAAGCAAAAGCACACAGTTACTGATGATGTGTGGTAACAGCAGGTTTCAAATTTCCATCTAAACAAATTAGGCTATGGTTGACAGACTTCCTGTTTACCTTGAAATTCTCATAATTTGATCAGATATTTCCTTCTTTGTGCCATTATAACATATTAATATGATCAAAAATATTTACATTTTTAAAATATGATGGACAGTGAAACCACAATGCACAAGTGGTGTTGAGAAGCCAGTGGTAAAATTAGATTGTTACACTCCTGCTATTCCCTACATTATGAGGACCAGTGTTAGTAAATTTTGACTGATATTACTATACTTGTGGGGAAGTATGAGGTCCCCATGAGGAAGCAAGCTTATAAATCATAGAGAATGAAGTATTTTGAAAATCTAAAATAGCAGAAAGTTTTGTGTGAGTGGTAGGTTTAGGGGCAGGGTTAGGGTAAAGGGATAGAAAATACAGTTTGTACAGTATAAAAACCATTATGTCTATGGAATATCCCAACAAAAAAAATGTAAGCCAGTTTGTGTGTGCGTGTTTATGTGATTTATGAGGACACATATTTGTATATTTAAACTATAATTAAAACAGTTTTAAAAACATACTAAACATTTTATTAAAAATGTAAATGCAGAATGCTTTCTGTGAGGGGTACTCACTTATTCGCTTACTGGATCATTGGCTGGAACATTCCCAGAGTTTAGCGTAAAATTATGACATCTGACATCTGACAGATTATCTAACTATTTGTGTGAAAAGATTTTGCATGAAGCAATTCTGTGTGCTTTAGTAATTTATTTGTGTTAAGGATTGTGTTAAGGAATATTTTAAGGATTTTGAATCAATTGCATACATTATTGCGGTAACATTGACAGCCCTGATAAAAAGTAAAAAGAGCAGGTCCAATGTACATGAGCGCTGCTAGCAGCATTCATGACAGATCTTCACAGGCATGAGAGGTGATGATTGATCAAAGCCTCCAATCTGATTAACAAAAGGCTCATTTGAAAAGAACACATGTTTTCAGGAATTCATGTAGTTTCTGTAAAAAGATCTTGTGGTAACAGCATCTTCTGAGGTAAGATTAATAATGCTTCTTTCTCTTGTTGTCCAGCTTACAAGACATTTATATGGTGGACGGATCCCCTTTACTGAAGGAGAACATCATCCTATATACAATATTTTTCAGGAAAATTTTGCAGATTGGTTCAACTAAATGTGTGCCTTTCAAAAGGCTGTATAGTTGTGTATCTGTATATAGTAGGTATTACATACGTAACAAGTAGATATTTCAAACAAGCAATGTCATAATATGACGTCACACTCTGCAGCGCCTTTTTTAAAAACATAGTTCAACATATAATTTGTAAAATGTGACCCTGGACCACAAAACCAGTCATAAGGGTCAAAAAAGCTGAATAAATAAGCTTTCCATTGATGTATGGGTTGTTATAGCCTCTTTCACACAGCCATTCCGGAAAATACACGGAAAATGTGTCCCGTGATTAGTCCCGGGATGGTCTGATTTTGGTTAATTCACACTGCCAGTGATTTTCAGGAATCTGTGCGTGCATTCTCACACAACCCGTAAAGATCCCGTAAAGACACGTGACATTTCATGTGACGTGTATAATGCGCCGCGCACCATTTCACTAAACTGGCGAATGATTTCAGCTTCAGCGCGGATAGTGAGGAGCTCCCTGATCGCTGCTTCATTCCAGTTTACACATTTTTAGTCGTGTGAACGTTGATCTGCCTTCAAAACACCCGGTAAAACAGTCGAACGATAAAGTGCGTCATCACTACGACACACCCTTTACGGCATTGATCCAGCTTTTGTTCACACAGCGCTCGTTCCGGGACTGAACCCGGCAATGTTACTAGGTGTAACACTCTGGTCAAGTAGGCAGACAAGAGGGTACTGGCAAGCAGGTAAGTGATTTATTCAAAACTCAAAGATCATGCTTCCGGGTAAATAGTAACTCAAACATCAGTGGAAGCAGTATAAAGAGTCTTATCTGGGCACTCGTCCCTTCCTTGGCAGGCAAACGGCAGACCGGCAGATCCGAGGCAACAGGTAGACAGTAACCAGAGAATAGCTTGCTACCTTGAGACTAGCCGATGAGTGAGTGAGTGGAGTGTGCTTAAATGTGGTGCCGGTAAGTGGGTGCAGGTGATCAGTAATCAGGTGAGAGTGAGCGTGTGTAGGAGGCTGGTTCCGCTGGTGGCTGTGTGACATTACCCCCTCCCCCACGGGCGTCTCCCGACGCTCCCCCCTCCCAGTCTATGAGGTACTGTATCCGGCCGCCCCGCCGCCGGGAGTCGAGAATTTCTTTGACTCTGTAGATGGCCTCACTGACCTCGACTTCGGGTGGAGGAGGGGATACTTCGTGCTCTGAGGAGGAAGGGAGAAGAGGGTTAGTGAAGGGCTTTAGTAAGGAGACATGGAAGGTGGGTGAGGTTCAGTAGTGATCCGGTAATTGCAATTGGTAGGTGACTTCATTGACGCGTTTTGTGATGGGGAAAGGACCTATGTACCGGGGTCTCAGCTTCCTGCTGGGCAGTCGGAGACGAATATCTCGGGTCGATAGCCAGACGCGATCACCAGGTTGGTAGAAGGGATTAGTGGATCGGCGAGCGTCAGCGTAGAACTTGTGTCTCCGAACTGCCTGCTGGAGATGGACGTGAGCTGAGTCCCATACCCTCTCGCTCTCCCGGAACCAGTAATCTACCGCCGGGACCTCCGAAACAGTGGTGGCTGGAACCCAAGAACGCACTGAAAGGGTGTTAATCCTGTAGTTGATTGACGTAGCGAATTCTGGGCATATTCCGCCCAGGGCAGATACTGGTTCCAGCTGTTTTGATGATTGTGACAGTAGGCCCGGCGATATCGACCGATCGGTCTGGCCGTTGTTCTGAGGGTGATAGCCGGAGGATAGACTGATTGAGACACCTAAGAGGCGGAAGAACGCTCGCCAGACTCTGGAGGTGAATTGGGACCCTCTGTCAGATACTATGTCCTCAGGAAGTCCAAAGTTCCTAAACACGTGCTGAAAGAGAGTCTCTGCGGTCTCTAGGGCAGTAGGTAGGCCTCGTAGGGGAATTAGCTTGCACCACTTTGAGAACCGGTCTGCGACCACAAGGTTGGTGGTATATCCGTCGGAGGGAGGTAGGTCTGTGGCAAAGTCTATTCCCAGGTGAGACCAGGGCCGGCGAGGTATTGGTCAAGGAACCAATTTACCTTCGGGCAGTTTACGAGGCGTGGAGGAGATGGCACAGACCGAACAACCTTTGACATACCGGCCGACATCCCGGGCCATGTTGGGCCACCAGTAGCGGCCTTGGAGGAGCGAGGGTTCGGTTGCTGCCTGGGTGCCCGGATCCCGGAGAGGTGTGGACTGAGTCCAGAAGGGTGAGGTGAAGGGTAGATGGGACATACTCCTTACCTTCGGGACCTCCTGGCAGAGCAGGTTCTGTTAGAGTGGCGGCACGGATTTGATCATCGAGGGCCCAATGGATTGGAGACAGAAATACACCTTTATTTAACCAGGAAAAGACTCACTGAGATTAAAATCTCTTTTCCAGGATTGTCCTGGCCAAGATAGGCAGCCGAGTTTGCATATACAAATAAACAACAGTTACAACAAACATTACAAACCAACATATAACCAGTTAAAAACAATTACACACCGTTATATTACTCTCTAGATTACATAGTAAGGACTTAAAATAATTATAAGACACCAAGTTTTGTAACTTCATCTCCTTTTGGAGAAGGTTCCAATCTGAGGCGGCAGCGTATTTAAAAGAGGTTTTACCAAGCTCAGTTCTAACAAAGCTCACACAGAGATTATAATTTGCTTGAGAACGTAATAAATAATTTCCAAACAAAGTTCTTTGTATAAAACAACATAGATAATTTGGCAAATGACCCAAAATTGCCTTATATATCAACAAGTGCCAGTGCATTTTTCTCCGAATTCTCAAAGGAGGCCAAGCAACTCTTTCATATAATTCACAGTGATGCGTGGTAAATTTACAGTCAGTTATAAATCTCAGAGCACCGTGGTACAAAGCATCCAAGGAAGAAAGAAGATAAAAGGGGGCATGCTGGTAAACCACATCCCCATAATCGAGAATCGGTAGAAATGTAGCAGACACTAATTTTTTCCTCACCTTAAATGGGAAACATGACTTATTTCTGAAATAAAACCCTAACTTCTTCTTTAATTTTTTACTCAGATACTTAATGTGTGAACTAAAACGTAATTTATTATCGATGATAATACCCAGATATTTGTACTCTGACACTGAGGTAACTTGGCTCCCCTGAGAAGTCTGAAGAACAATAGAATTCTCTAAAGAAGTTCTAGAATTTGAAAATAGCATACATTTCATTTTTTCAACATTTAAAACCAACTTTAAAGCACGAAACCTGTTTTGGATAATATCAAAAACAGACTGCAATGCAGTCACTGATTGTTGCTTAGAGGGAGCTGAACAGTATACAATAGTATCATCTGCGTAGAAATGGAACCTTGCTTTATCAATATTAAAGTCAAGGCAATTTATATATATACTGAATAATAATGGTCCCAGCACAGATCCTTGTGGAACTCCCTTGACAACCTCCAAAAGATCTGACTGAACACCTTCCACCTGGACACATTGGGTTCTACCCTTTAAGTAAGCAGTGAACCATAAAATAACATGTTCTGATAGTCCTACCCATCTAAGCCTATCTAATAATATGTTGTGATCCACAGTATCGAAGGCCTTTGATAAGTCAATAAAAAGACATGCACAATGTTGTTTATTATCTAAGGACTCCACAATGTCATTTAAAACTTTTAAGATGACTGTAGTAGTACTGTGTCCTTTACGGAAACCAGACTGATTGCTAGACAAGATGTTATAATCATTTAAATACTGTGTCAACTGTTTATTAACTAGATTTTCCAAAAGTTTTGAGAGAATACAGAGCTTTGATATAGGTCTGTAATTATCCATTGAAGAAAGATCACCCCCTTTTGACAGAGGAACAACAAATGCTGATTTCCAAATCCTAGGAATTGTATTAGTTATTAATGAGAGATTAAAAAGATATGCCAACGAAGGAGAAATAAAATCAGCCGCTAGTTTTAGAAACAGAGGGGCAATATGATCAGGACCTGGCGATTTACTCACGTCTAATTCTCTTAAAGCAGAACAAACATCAAAGAGAGTAATGTGTTGGAAAACAAACTCTCTTGTCCATAAATTACGTTCAGCTTCAAGAAATTCTAAATCAGAAATCACATCATTACTCATTAGAAATAAAGACCCTGATGCAAAAAAGTGACTGTTAAAACTATTAAGCATTTGCTTTTTATCTGTAATTTTAGTGGAATTTGTCAATATACAAGGGGGAATCTCTGTATATGTTTTAGCACCGGTTAGGAATTTAATATTCTTCCACAACTTCCTAGGATTTGTCAAATTTACTTCAGTTTTATCAAGAAAATAGTCGGATTTAGACTTTCTAATCGCTACTGTACATTTGTTCCGAAGCTGCCTAAAATGTAGCCAGTCAGAGTCTAAATGTGTTTGTCTGGCCTTAGCTCATGCTACATCACGCTCTTCGATGAGATCATACAGGGCAGCTGAAAACCAAGGATTGTCCCGGTGTTTAACTCTATGTTTTTTCAAAGGTGCGTGCTTATTAATAATTGACATAAAACCATTATAAAAATAGTCCCAAGCACAATCCACATCTGGAATTAAAGTAATTTTATCCCAATCGATATGAGCAAGATCATGTAAGAAAGCTTGCTCATTAAAATATTTCATAAAACGCCTAGTAATGATTCTCGAGTTCTGCTTGGGTAGCTTCGTATCTCTGGCTACTGCCACAACACAGTGATCACTGACATCGTTTGCGAATACAGAAACTGAAGAATATTTATGCGGAACGTTTGTAAAGACAAGATCTATTAATGTAGATTTTTCGGGGAATTTCAAATTAGGCCTAGTGGGTGTATCTACCAACTGAAAAAGATTACGACTATCACAAAGCAATTTAAAATCATCAGATATTGAATGAGTCCAATTCAGATTAAAATCACCCATTACGATCAGTTCCTTGTAATTCAAAGAGGCCAATGAATCCATTATAGAATGTAAAACACAGCTAGAAGCTGAAGGAGGTCTATAACAACCAGTTAAGGTGAGCTGAAGGGTCTTAGACACTGAAAGATTTAAAGCTAATAGTTCATACTGTTTAGCTATTGACACTGAAAGTATTAATGATACCTCAAGATGTTCTTTAACATAAATTACTACCCCCCCACCCCTTTTTAACCTATCTGCTCTAAAAACCTTATAACCAGTAATACTAATGTCGTTGTCTGTAATAGATTTATTAAGCCAAGATTCAGATACGACTATAATGTCCGCATTTGTATTTTTAGCCCAAATATACACCATATCCAACTTAGGCAACAGACTACGAACATTTAAATGTATAAAACCCAATCCAGACCTTGATCTCAACTCGACTGGGGTAGTACAATTTGAAGCAATGTGAGGTCCTGGGTTTGAAGATACATTCCCAGACATTAATAACATTAATACTATTAAACTCCTTTGTTTAACTGAATTACTCACTTCAAATCTAGTCGTCGGCCCCAAATAAAAATATATATTAAGCGTATAATAATTTACCTCCCTCGATAAAGCACATCTCAAAAAATCAAAATACATAAAATTCATGGGGTACAACATCCCATGATATTGTTCAAAAATGACAGAATTGTTAAATACTCCATAATATGTCCGATTATCCAAATTTACCAATGATAAATTACACAATAAAAATTGACCTGAAGCAAACCCGCTGCCACTTACTTGACAAAATGTCCAAAATAAACTTAAAAAGAGCATACTTCCAGTGATTAAACACCGCATATTGTACACAAGCAGATTGAAGGCCACAAAAGTTCAAATAAGCCTGTATAACAAAGGCACCTACCAAGTCTCTTGTACACTTGACAAAGAACCAAATCCCATTCAAACAAAGTCACGATGGCCCAGAACTCCAGGAATCAGGCTCAGATGGTAACACACAGCCACACAAAAAACGAAATGGCTTAAGCCGGACAATTTGTAGACTGATGGCTTTGCGCGATGCAGCAAACGTGAAGATTTAAGCCTTTGCACGATACAGCAAACGTGAAGTTTGAAGCCTTTGTGCAATACAGCAGACTTATAGACAGATGCCTTTGCACGATGCAGCAAAGTAGACTGATGACTTTACGCGAAATGAAGCCTTTGCGCGATGCAGCAAACTTGCAGACTGATGCCTTTGCGCGATGCAACAAACTTTTAGACTGATGACTTTACGCGATTAAAGCCTTTGCGCGATGCAGCAAACTTGTAGACTGATGCCTTTGCGCGATGCAGCAAACATGCAGACTGGTGCCTTTGTGCGATGCAACAAACTTGTAGACTGATGACTTTACGCGATTAAAGCCTTTGCGCGATGCAGCAAACTTGTAGACTGATGCCTTTGCGCGATGCAGCAAACTTGCAGACTGATGCCTTTGCGCGGTGCAGCAAACTTGTAGACTGATGCCTTTGCACGATGCAGCAAACTTGCAGACTGATGCCTTTGCGCGGTGCAGCAAACTTGTAGACTGATGCCTTTGCGCGATGCAGCAAACTTGCAGACTGATGCCTTTGCGCGATGCAGCAAACTTGCAGACTGATGCCTTTGCGCGATGCAGCAAACTTGCAGACTGATGCCTTTGCGCGGTGCAGCAAACTTGCAGACTGATGCCTTTGCGCGGTGCAGCAAACTTGCAGACTGATGCCTTTGCGCGATGCAGCAAACTTTTAGACTGATGACTTTACGCGATTAAAGCCTTTGCGCGATGCAGCAAAAAGTTCAAATAAGCCTGTATAACAAAGGCACCTACCAAGTCTCTTGTACACTTGACAAAGAACCAAATCCCGTTCAAACAAAGTCACGATGGCCCAGAACTCCAGGAATCAGGCTCAGATGGTAACACACAGCCACACAAAAAACGAAATGGCTTAAGCCGGACAATTTGTAGACTGATGGCTTTGCGCGATGCAGCAAACGTGAAGATTTAAGCCTTTGCACGATACAGCAAACGTGAAGTTTGAAGCCTTTGTGCAATACAGCAGACTTATAGACAGATGCCTTTGCACGATGCAGCAAAGTATACTGATGACTTTACGCGAAATGAAGCCTTTGCGCGATGCAGCAAACTTGCAGACTGATGCCTTTGCGCGATGCAACAAACTTTTAGACTGATGACTTTACGCGATTAAAGCCTTTGCGCGATGCAGCAAACTTGTAGACTGATGCCTTTGCGCGATGCAGCAAACATGCAGACTGGTGCCTTTGTGCGATGCAACAAACTTGTAGACTGATGACTTTACGCGATTAAAGCCTTTGCGCGATGCAGCAAACTTGTAGACTGATGCCTTTGCGCGATGCAGCAAACTTGCAGACTGATGCCTTTGCGCGGTGCAGCAAACTTGTAGACTGATGCCTTTGCACGATGCAGCAAACTTGCAGACTGATGCCTTTGCGCGGTGCAGCAAACTTGTAGACTGATGCCTTTGCGCGATGCAGCAAACTTGCAGACTGATGCCTTTGCGCGATGCAGCAAACTTGCAGACTGATGCCTTTGCGCGATGCAGCAAACTTGCAGACTGATGCCTTTGCGCGGTGCAGCAAACTTGCAGACTGATGCCTTTGCGCGGTGCAGCAAACTTGCAGACTGATGCCTTTGCGCGATGCAGCAAACTTGTAGACTGATGCCTTTGCGCGATGCAGCAAACTTGCAGACTGATGCCTTTGCGCGGTGCAGCAAACTTGCAGACTGATGCCTTTGCGCGATGCAGCAAACTTGCAGACTGATGCCTTTGCGCGATGCAGAAAACATGAAGATTGAAGCCTTTGCGTGATGCAGCAAACGTGAAGAACGCAACAGAAACAGTCAAATACGGAGGACGGTAGGATTGGCTCGGGCTCGTCGGGTGTCGGATCTGGTTGGTGAAGACGGGAGAGTGTGTCAGCCTTGATGTTCTTATTGCCAGGACGGTAAGTGATGATAAAGTTGAAACGAGTGAAGAAAAGGGCCCAGCGGGCTTGTCTGGGGTTCAAGCGTTTAGCTTCTCTGAGGTATTGCAAGTTCTTGTGGTCGGTAATTACTTCAAATGGATATTGGGCCCCTTCCAGACAATGCCGCCATTCCTCCAGAGCGAGCTTGATGGCCAGTAACTCTCGATTCCCCATGTCATAGTTCTGCTCCGCCAGGGACAATTTTCGTGAGAAGTATGCGCAGGGATGGAGCACAGGGGGTTCACCCTTCCACTGGGATAAGGCGGCACCGACTCCCAGGGAGGCCGCATCCACTTCCACCACGAAGCGGAGATTAGGGTCAGGATGGATCAGCGCGGGAGCGGTACAGAAGGCTGACTTGAGTTGATGGAAGGCCTGTTCGGCTTCGGGTGCCCAGGAGATGGAATGGGTCTTTCGTCTCAGTAGTGAGGTGCCGCCACCTGGCTGTAATGAGCGATGAACCGACGATAAAAGTTTGCAAATCCAAGGAACCTCTGTAGCTCCTTGACCTTGGTAGGTCGTGGCCAGCTTCGCACCGCATCAATCTTTTTGGGGTCCATTTGAACTCCAGTGGGTGTGATGATGTAGCCCAGGAAGTGAATGGTGGTTTTGTGAAACTCACATTTTTCAGCTTTCAGGAATAAGTGGTGCTGACGGAGGCGTTGAAGGACCTGGGTTACATGTCTGTGGTGTTCGGTGATGTTAGGGGAGTATATGAGAATGTCGTCAATGTAGATGAGGACGAACCGGTGAAGCATATCCCTGAAGAGTTTTGAAATATGGAAGGTGAGTTAGAAAGCCCGTATGGCATAACCCGATATTCATAGTGCCCAGTGGGTGTTATGAAGGCGGTTTTCCACTCGTCGCCTTTGCGGATGCGGATAAGGTTATAGGCACTTCTCAAGTCGAGTTTGCTGAAGATGCGGGTGTCACAGAGTTCTTCCAGGGATGCAGGAACAGGGATGGGAAGTGGATAGGCAAACTTTACCGTCTGGTCATTGAGTGCTCGATAGTCGATACAGGGTCTTAACCCTCCATCCTTCTTGGCGACAAAGAAGAAGCTGGATGCGGCCGGAGAGGTGGATGGTCTGATGAACCCCTGTTGAAGAGCCTCCTTAACATACTCTTCCATGCCAGTCCTCTCCGGGATTGATAGAGGATAGACCCGTCCCTTCGGTAATTTGGCCCCAGGCAGCAGGTCAATTGCGCAGTCCCATCGCCGGTGAGGTGGTAAGTGAGTGGCTGCAGTTTTGCTGAACACATCAGAGTACGGGTGATATTCGGGTGGAATGGGTGTGATGGGCAGTGAATCAGGGCTTTCAACGGTGGTGGAACAGAGGAATAATGGAAACAGAACGGATCTAGGCTGGGGCCGTTCCTTCATATACTCTCGGATACAGTTCTCACTCCATCGGAGGATCTCTCCAGATTCCCAATCGATGGTGGGTTGGTGGCGAGCGAGCCAGGGACGTCCGAGAACAATGTCCACGACAGCTTCCTCCAATACCAGTAAAGATATGGGCTCCGAGTTGAGGCACCCAATGCATAGTACCACCTCTGGGGTGCGGTGGCGCACCAAACCTCTGCCCAGCGGCTTTCCTTGGATGGTAGTGATTTGATAGCAGATTTGGTTGGTGTGACGGGGAATAGAGAATTCAGTGAGACTGCGGGATGCGATGAAGTTCCCAGAGGCTCCCGAGTCCACGAGTATCTTGACTGGGAAAGATTGGTCATGATACATGAGAGAAGCATTGATGTGAGGCACACTGGAAATGGTAGGAGTTATATGGACAGTACTCACCGCTGGGCATGGAGGACGGATGGGACAGGTGTTGAGAACGTGTCCATGAGACCCACAATAGAGGCAGAGGCCCTGGGCAATGCGGCGAGATCTTTCCGTAGGGGTGAGGTGATAGTTATCTGTGACCATTGGTTCGGGAGGAGGTTGGGCCCGTCTTGAGGAGATGGCAGCGGGAATTACGGGCTCTGAGTGGCAGGCAATCAGGTGCTGGGATATACGGCTTGCTTTGAGGAGGAAGCTCTCGAGACCCACCGTGTCATCATAGATGGACATGTGTTGACGAACGGTGGCGTTCAGCCCACGGCGGAACACGGAGAGCAGGGCCGAATCATTCCAGCCACTACTAGAAGCGAGGGCGCAGAAACGGAGTGTGTACTCATGGATGGATGAATCTGCTTGCTGTAACTGCAGCAACTCATCATGTACAGAGACTTTGGTGGTAGACAGACTAAAGACCTCCCGGAAGTGTTCCACGAAACTTTCAAGGGAGTTCACCTGAGGGCTATCCGCATTCCATAGAGCTTCTGCCCACTGTAGCGCTCGGCCAGAGAGGAGCGAGATGATGAAGGCAATCTTGGAATGCTCGGTTGGGAAGAGCTGGGGTTGCATCTCTAGATAAAGGGAACATTGTAGCAGGAATCCGCTGCATGCAGCTGCCTCACCCGAGAAGTTTTCAGGTCGGGCCATGGGACTGGCAGAGGGAGGAATTGGAGAGGGCAGAGCTTCTTGTAAGGCGTGCACGAGTGTGGTGAAGGTGTCCGATTGTGGATCCATGATTCTTGGTGCTCCTGGACACTTGTTTGTGAGAAAAAAATGGGCTAGTCTTCTGTAACACTCTGGTCAAGTAGGCAGACAAGAGGGTACTGGCAAGCAGGTAAGTGATTTATTCAAAACTCAAAGATCATGCTTCCGGGTAAATAGTAACTCAAACATCAGTGGAAGCAGCATAAAGAGTCTTATCTGGGCACTCGTCCCTTCCTTGGCAGGCAAACGGCAGACCAGCAGATCCGAGGCAACAGGTAGACAGTAACCAGAGAATAGCTTGCTACCTTGAGACTAGCCGATGAGTGAGTGAGTGGAGTGTGCTTAAATGTGGTGCCGGTAAGTGGGTGCAGGTGCAGGTGATCAGTAATCAGGTGAGAGTGAGCGTGTGTAGGAGGCTGGTTCCGCTGGTGGCTGTGTGACACAAGGTCCCCAACCCGGGATCAATCCCGGAATTAATCCCGGGATGTGTTTGCATTCACACAGAAGGCACTCTGGCAATTTTCTGGCAATTTTCCGGGATCAACGTGCAGTGTGAAAGGGGCTTATGATAGGACAATATTTGGCTGAGATACAACTATTTGAAAGTCTGGAATCTGAGGGTGCAAAAAAATCTAAGGCTGGTTCCGCTGGTGGCTGTGTGACACTAGGTCCCCAACCCGGAATCAATCCCGGAATTAATCCCGGGATGTGTTTGCATTCACACAGAAGGCACTCTGGCAATTTTCTGGCAATTTTCCGGTATCAACGTGCAGTGTGAAAGGGGCTTATGATAGGACAATATTTGGCTGAGATACAACTATTTGAAAGTCTGGAATCTGAGGGTGCAAAAAAATCTAAATATTGAGAAAATCGCCTTTAAAGTTGTCCAAATGAAGTTCTTAGCAATGCATATTACTAATAAAAAAAAATAAGTTTTGATATATTTACAGTAGGACATTTACAAACTATCTTCATGGAACATGATCTTTACTTAATGTCCAGAATTGGAAGAAAGGATCAAGGAGGAAGGAACACAACTTATTGACTTGACTCCTGTTGATACAGCTTTAGAAGCTATCGCTCGCCTTCCGCCCGCCGGCGTGCCTATTATTCGGTCTTGGTCTGCTGCTGACACAGCGCTTTGCATCTCTACTATTGTAGGGTACATTGTGACATTGACACTGGCCTTCCTCCTACACAAGCGAGTGAACGCCGTTCAAGAGTCTTTCAACAAATGCACATCAGGCGTCCCATGCATTTTCCGACGTGATAAAACCGACCAAGAACCTGAACCTGAGAACTCAACCAACCTGCTTGAGATCACGCCTATACCGCCTCGTCGAACCCCTGACAATTAAACCAATCGGAATGACTCAATTGCCAGTAGTCCTAAAGAATGCACCCCTACCTCTTCTCAAGTTCCTAACCTGTTCTTTCCCAAATTACCCCGCACCAGGATTCAGTCAGTAATGGAGATGTTGTTTGTGTCTTGTGTGTGCCTGTTCTCTCTGCCTCTTGTTCCAGTGCCCGCCGACGTTCACAATGGGAACCTCACTGAGCAAAGCGGGATGTGTAGAACCTGATAGAACCAAGACCCAAACAATTATAGAATCTTGCATACCCAAAGGGAAAACTTAGATGATTCCCTCTCCTGCGAGTCCGAAATTGACCAAGCCACTGACGCCTCAATGTCTAGAAGATAACCGTCTTATCAACTCAGGAGACCCATAAAACCAGGATAAACTTGAGGAGAACATCTGGATGTCATTAAAGAACAGAACCTTCCAGGATGGTACTGACCGGGAGGATCACGTGACCCCTCGACGGTGATGCAGGCTTAGTTTTTCGCTCCGCTCACTTTGCCAAATATTTTGCGATCCTGTCAGTAAAATTTGAACCACTCTGCATTAGACCCATCATGAGTACTAAGGCAGACAAAGGAGATCGGAAAAGAGAGATTGAGCAATCGCCAATGAAGAAAAAATTCAGAGATTCAGCCATCTCCAGTGAAGACCTGGACAGTGCTATTGCTAACCGCATTGAACTAGCATTTAAAGAACACCAAAGCACTTTGAGTGCTGATTCCAGCATTGCGTGAACTGCGTGAGGACATACAAGCGACCAATATGTCTGTTAAATAGCTAAGAGAGGAGTTTGAAGTCATAGCTACAAAGACAAAGCAGACACGTGATCGCGTTGATTCTGTTCAGGACAGCGGCGCGGGAAGATAAGAGAACAGTTACGAATTTAAAGGATCAGCTGGAGCGACTCACCGAGAAGATGACAGATATGGAGGACCGGTCTAGGAGGAACAACGTTAGACTGGTGGGGCTCCCAGAAGGGATGGATGGTCCAGATGCAGCTAGTTTCCTCCGAGCTAATCTTTCCAAGTGGATTCCTTCCTTGAGGGGCCGTGACATTGAGATTGATCGGGCGCATCGCGTGTATGCCGAAACTGTATAAAGCCGAAATCTGTATAAAGCCGAAACAGATTTTGATGAACCAATTTGTAAGCAGTATTTAGATAAATTGGAACTGCCTTGGATCTCACAGATGGATAAAGAATCTTTGGAGGCCCCATTAAGTTTGGAGGAACTTCACGTCTCTCTAAAGAGCCTTCAAAAGGGCAAATCGCCGGGTCTAGATGGTCTCCCCCCTGAATTATATTTAGAAATTTGGGATTTGGTAGGGATACTTATGCTTAACTCATTTAATTTTGCAATTGAACATGGGGCATTTCATAGAGATAAAAAACATCACTGATTTCATTACTTCTTAAAAAAGGGAAAGATCCATTAGATTGTTCCAGCTACAGACCGATTTCGCTTATCCCATGTGATCTAAAAATCTATGCTAAAGTGTTTGCTTCTCGTTTGGAGAAGGTAATTCACAGTCTGATCAAGGAGGACCAAACTGGTTTCATTAAGGGGCGCAATGCATCTATATTAAAACATAACATTATAAATGAATAAATATATATATATATTGATTGATAAGAACCAAGTGCAAAGCGCTATGTTGATGAATGGAATTGCGTTCGTGATCGCAAAGATGCTTTCAGAAACGAACTAGTTCACCTGTTCTAGAAGTGGTCAAATTAATAAACCTGCGATAATGCTTTCTTGCAAGATATTATGATGTTGAATAAGTGATGCTTGATCTGCTGTTTTTTAAAATGACATCAGACGGTCTGAATCAGACCCTTTCTTCTGATAAACTGCAGCATGAACAACGACGCGCAAGTGAACTTCTCATTGCAAACTGAACTGAAGCGTCAGGAAACACTCAATACCATATAAAGCATATACACAGACTAAACTACACAGAGCACAGCAGAAAGACATTTGGCAATCAACTTGTAATGTTTCTGCTGGCTGGCATGCATGTTCAAATTAACGTTTAAAACAGTGTTGCTGCCGTGTATACTACATATCTTTTTTACGGTACCTTATGGACGATACTACCGTTTAAAAAATGCAATGGCACCGCGGGTATTTTTAAGCTTTAGTATCGCGATACTACTGTAGCACCGGTGTATCGTGCAACCCTAGTATGTAAACGTTCTTGCTGCAGCGTTGTCTTAAACTTTGTTTGCGGAAGACCGCGGCCGCGCGATTGGCGCGAAACGCGCTGTGAAACGTCACGTCACGTGCGTCTGTAGCGCAAGACAGCGCGCCCGCTGATAATTGTTGTAGTTAAAATAATTGTTAAAAAGCTAAATAAATAAATAAAAGTTACATTATTGTTTTCTTTACAAAATGTCAGACGACCATACAAATGATATCTATCTGTACCGGTTTCGAAAAAGTAGAGTGCTACAGAGAGCACCAAGGCTGTTAAGGTTTTCTTTCTACTTAGCACCAGAACACACTGGGTCTCATTCACTAAACATGCGTACGCACAAATCTTTGCGTGAAATGTGCGTACGGACGTTTTCACGAATAAATCATGATTCATCAAAAACTTTCGTACTAAAATTTATTCTAAATGTACAAAAAAATTCAAGAACAACTTATACCACACGTACGCAATAATAATCATGTACGCCCGGGGCCTTATAAGCATGTATAAAGAACCCTACATATAATTAGATATGTTATTTACAGGGAAGGTGAAAAGTAACTACACATTAAAATTGATAAAGTATAATTAGAGGTCCAATTATATCTGTCCAATTATGTACTTTCCTCTGTTGAACTGAAATTCTTCTTTTGGCCTCGAACTTCATGTCAAACCATTTCTTTTTCTTTTTAACTTCGGCAACTGTCCGAATTTCTGGTGAAACCACATTAACGGCTTTTGTTACCGCATCCCATGCTTCTTTTTTACGCCAGTGGATACACTTTTAAATAGCACATTTTTTTCTGGATTCCACCTCCGACAGCAAAACCTCACGTTTATTATCGTTAAAGTTAATTTTCTTTGTCTTTTGTTTCGGTGTCATAATTGTCGTTCTCTGGACGAGTGCCGCTTTGCGGAAAGCCCTTATATGGAGCTGGTTTGGGCATGTATTATGCTAATTACTAACCTCGTGCATGCGGGCGCTCATTTAGAAGACTCCAAATTCACTAACAGAAGACCGAGTTTAAGAACAAGCTCATGTGCGTACGCACGTGTTGTGAATTAGGCGGAAAGTTTTCGTGAGAAGTTCAAATGTGCTATAAATACGAAAAACTTTATTTTACCACTGTATTTTCATATTATCCTATAGTAACTCGTTGATGATTTCTGTCGTTAATACTACATTATGATATAGTATAAATTAATAAAATGTAGAAATACTACAGTATACCTCAGTATTACTACAGTTTACTATAGTAAAAACTTAATTTTACTACAGTTACAAACTCACTATAGTTAATACTAGAGTATGCTGTAGTATAAATGAACAAACTGTGTATTATAGTATTTTTTGACGAAATACTATAATACACTACAGTGTACTACAATTTACTATAGTTTACTACAGTTTATAAACTTACTATTGTCAGTACTACAGTATGCTGTAGTATAAGTTAACAAAGTGTAGTAAATACTATAATATACTACAGTATACATAAGGAAACCTAAACCACCCTAGCACCCCTAGTGGTAAGGAAGAAAACTGCCCACAAAATTCTTGAATAACAGGCTGTATCATATACCTAATAATGTCTGTAACACCTCAAATATGGCTCGTGAGACCCACTTTCCTGCAGAGTTTAGCTACAACTTGATCAAACTTACCCAACTGTGGTTTTCTAATGATCCTGAAGACATTGATTAGCATGCTCAGGTGTGTTTGATTCAGGTTAGAACTAAACTCTGCAGGAATGTGAATCTCGTGAGACAGATTTGAGGACCCCTGGCCTATATGAAACTACAGGTTCTGCAAAGGCCTCTTTTGGTTTGAGCCATTCCAGTTCAATTGAGTGGCTAAAGAATGGCCAATCAATGTTAGTATTCTCCTAGTTGTATTACAGGGCTGCCTACACCAAACCTGCATGGGCCCAAAGGTACAAAAGTTGCTCTGGCCCCGAACGGGCTGGCCCACACTGGGCCATCACTTGCGGTGAGCCCAAAGCTGTGGGCCTCGCCTGGGCAAGCCCACACTGGGCCTGTTTAGGTTTGGTGTGGGCTGGCCCTAGTTCAGTGTGCCCGCAAAAAGCCAGCATGGGCCACGCAGAGGCATGTTTGCAGGGGCAGATGCCAATAGTTTATGACAATATGATGCACATGATTACTCATGTACCTTTATTGCAAAATGCTACCCTTCAATCTTTTGGCTTACTTTGCCCAGGTATGCATAAATTAGAATGTCACAAGAAGTTACAAGAAAAAAACTTTTTCACGACATTCTAATTTATTGAGATGAACCTGTATATTCACTTTTGTTTCAAAGATGAGCAAAAGACTTACGGGCGTGGAACACAATGAGGGTGAGTAAATTATGTCAGAATTTTCATTTTGGGTGAACTAACCCTTTAAAGTACATTTCATCATCAAAAGTTACTAATTTATACATTCATCGTTGCACAGAGTAATTAACTTTTTCCACTCTTTTTTCTTTAAGCAAATTTTTATTTTTGCTGTTTACAGTCCCGCACCTGCACCAGTATTGAAACCCATCTCAGTCAGAGGGAGGACTTGCCATACCTACTGCTATTGAGAAGGATCAAGGGCAGGATCACCTTATGTGGTCGGACAAGCTTCTCATCCCTTCTGAAGGAACCAGCACCTTTAGTACTATTGAACTTTAAGTCCACTATGTTTTCAACCTGTTGAGTAGGTCCTTTTCAATGTCTTTATCTTCCTGCTACACTAGTCTACAACATTGATGTTGGTCATACCAGTGAGTTGCCAAGAGTAAAGGAATTGCATGCAAAGCATTGACAAACTTTTGAAAAAACATTTTTCAGAGCATCATGTATTTTAATTACAAATATATTTTAAGTTGAGTACTTCTAACAGCCAGCATTTTGAAGTTTTACAGATCTTTTGACCTGCAGACTTCACATGTGTGATATGATGGTGAATTTGTATTGTAAGTTTTTGAAAATAAAGGTTCAAACTGATACAACGTGTTGGCTGTTATTGAATATACACATGCATTTGTAGTTGAACTGAACGCAGATCACATTTAATGACAAATCAGGGTTAATATGAACACTATATTAGTCTGGAAATAACTCCCTTGGTGTTAAGTTATTGACACACCTAATGTAGTTTTAACACTATTAGTGTTTCCCCTCCTTTTTTACACCAAATTAGTGTTAATGGTGAACACTTACAGTGTTGTTTTAACTCTATGAAATGTTAAAAAAAGTAACACTATTTCAAGTGTTAGTTTAACTCTATTTAGTGTGGACCTATATAAACCCTGAAAAAGTGTTAATTTTTACACTGTGAGTGTGAATTTAACACTTTCAAATTTGCTGTGTATAATTTCCATCTTAGTATGTCAATCCACATGAAAGATAATCGCCATTAAGAAACAACAGACAGACCCACATGGCAGGTGGAAGAAGACAGGACAGAAACGCTATACTGCAGCTCTGCATAGCTTCTTCAGTATTATCATTAGCAAGTAGCATTAGAGTTAACCGCATACATTGAAGCATTTCTATTGTGTCGTCATTTTATATTTAAAATGCCTTAAAATTAGGATCATTATATTAAAAACAAAAAATGCTGGTACACTGAAGATGAGGCCTGATGTGCTTGATTCCATGTCACTTTGCATGGGCATGAAAACTTTACATTCATCAGTGCCTGAAAAACAACTACTAAAAAGCTCAGTGGAATAGAAATTATATTTTTGGCTGTCAGATCTTGTAACTGTTGTAAAAATGTTTGTGAAGACATCTTCTGAGGTCTGGCAGTGCACAATGGGTAAATTTGTTTATATATGGTCTGTGGAAATGCCTGTAGTCCAGTCTACGAGATCCACATAAAACAGATGGACAGATCCCTATGCAATAAATACAATAAAAATTAACAATAGTTACAATATAGTAATAGCAAGTCAATAAATTAAGATAATACTAGAACAATTGCCATGGTAGTAACTTGTCATTTAGTAGAAGCTTCTATCCAAAGCAACTTCACTTATTACCTTAAAAATTATAGGGAAGTTTAGTGTTATATAGTCACACACACTTTTTTGTGCATTGCAAAACACTGAAATTTAGATGACTGCATCTAAAACATTAAGCCCACATTGTGTATTTTCTGATTAACGTATTGTATTCACGTAATGTATTTTTTGATTAACTCACCCTCAAGTCATCCTAAGTGTATACAGGTGCATCTCAATAAATTAGAATGTCGTGGAAAAGTTCATCTATTTCAGTAATTCAACTCAAATTGTGAAACTCGTGTATTAAATAAATTCAATGCACACAGACTGAAGTAGTTTAAGTCTTTGGTTCTTTTAATTGTGATGATTTAGGCTCACATTTAACAAAAAACCACCAATTCACTATCTCAACAAATTAGAATACTTCATAAGACCAATAAAAAATGTTTTTTAGTGATTTGTTGGCCTTCTGGAAAGTATGTTCATTTACTGTATATGTACTCAATACTTGGTAGGGGCTCCTTTTGCTTTAATTACTGCCTCAATTCGGCGTGGCATGGAGGTGATCAGTTTGTGGCACTGCTGAGGTGGTATGGAAGCCCAGGTTTCTTTGACAGTGGCCTTCAGCTCATCTGCATTGTTGGGTCTGGTGTCTTTCATCTTCCTCTTGACAATACCCCATAGATTCTCTATGGGGTTCAGGTCAGGCAAGTTTGCTGGCCAATCAAGCACAGTAACACCATGGTCATTGAACCAGCTTTTGGTACCTTTGGTAGTGTGGGCACTGGGCAGGTGCCAAGTCCTGCTGGAAAATGAAATCAGCATCTCCATAAAGCTTGTCAGCAGAAGGAAGCATGAAGTGCTCTAAAATTTCCTGGTAGATGGCTGCGTTGACTGTGGACTTCAGAAAACACAGTGGACCAACACCAGCAGATGACATGGCAGCCCAAATCATCACTGACTGTGGAAACTTCATACTGGACTTCAAGCAACATGGATTATGTGCCTGTTTTCATGTTTATTAATGTTTGTTCATGTGATGCAGGGAGTCCCAAATGTTTTTGTCAGAAAAAAATAAAATAATAAAATAAAATATTTACTTGACATATCTCTGTAGAAGTTATTCCAGCAATTTAACAATTGACATGTTTACAGTTTTCTGATGTTGGTTAATGGTCAAATTAGGTAATCAAATAAAATATTTATATTTTTTACTGTTCAAGTGTTGTTACTGTTCAAGTTCACACTTGCTGGAAACACCAGAGATTGTCTAAATTATAGGGAGATGAGAGGGTCTGCATTACTTACTATTGGAGAAAGCGTAATGGTCAACATGGGTCACGTGTGCCTTAATAACCTATCACATTACAGCCTTGATGTCATTGAATTTCAGTCAGAGTTGTGCGACACTCGATCGCCGTTTACAGATAACATGGGAATGAATGAGAAGTGCCGTAAACTGAATCCCACCAGTCGCAAAAATTCAGTGACTTCTCTTGTAAAACAGCATTTTTTTTTTATCTGTGTAAACTCTAAAAATAGTTAAATCCAAAAGTATTGTTTAGTGTAAAACATGTTGAGGATTAGCCAATAGGCTGTTGATTCGTTAAATGATAAGCTGTTTCCTCTAAAAAGCTGTTTATTCAGCCTAGTGAAGCCTCTCCTCCATTGACATCCATTAAAAAAAAAATTCCGCTGGTCTCATTTCAGTTAGCATTAGCCATTACGCTTTTTTGGCTAATGATTGCAGGCTTACCTTCTAGTGGCTTTGGAAACACTTCAGGAGTTTTGAAGTTGTCATCGGACTGGTTAGATTATACAGGATTAGCGGGAGACGTGTGTGTCGTGTTCTTTAATGTTCCACCTGGAAACAAAAAATATGTGGCGCCAAACCCCCTCACGAAAGAAGAAAGCAGTTTTGTTTACAACTGTGATGACAAGCGCTTATCAGGATCAACTAAACGTGAAAAATTCCCAAGTTCACGGCATAGAATCTTTCAAATATGTCCGAGAGTTTTACACACCGGTCTGTTATTGTTGCGACATTTTCACGCCCCTAAACATGATGCAGCACAAAACGAAACGTGATTGGTTGCTTTACCTGTCAGTCATATGGCCTCTTGGGTGGGCTTTGGCCATTCAAAGCTGCCAAAGTTCCATCCAAAATATCTTAAATTGTGTTCCGAAGACAAATTAAGCTTTTACAGGTTTGGAACGACATGGGGGTAAGAGATTAATGACAACATTTTCATTTTGGGGTGGAGTAACCCTTTAAGTAAAAATCGGTCTTTACAACTTTCACTTATAATGGAGTAATTTTTGATCAGCAGTATATGTACTTTCACTCAAGTAATGGAGTTGTGTACTTTGTCCACCTCTGATCTTAGCAGAAGTCCCTAACTAATGTTGTAGTACTCACAGGAATAATTATTACAGTACAATGCAGAAAACAGAAGTCAAACCCACAGCCTTGATATATATATATATATAAAAAACAATAAAGACCATTCAAATAAACAATTTATTTATAGTAATTCATATATAAACAAATAGCAATAATATAATAGCTTGTAAAAAATAAAAAGGACTAACAATAAATGTTAAGAAATAAAAATTTAAGAAGATAATGAATTAGTTAAAATGTACATGACGAATAGCTATACAAGGAAAAAGGAAAAAGAATGTATAGGCTAGTTGAGTATTCAAACTGGTTGTTGCTGTACTTCCGCTTCTGAGCCACTGAGAGATGTTTGTTGTGTTGGTACATTGCGTTTATCCATTTGCTCCACTGTTCTCTTCTTACAGTCACTGTAAATGATGGCAGTCAAGATGGAAATGCAGAGGACCGACAGTAGCGCTAAAGCTGAAAGCTATTAAAAATAATGAAATATTATAATGGTGACAAGATGGAATAACAACAGCCTACTGATAATCCTAAAACATGCCTTCTTTTCAACATATTTCTGCAATTAATAGCCTAGATTTAACCATACAGTATAGAACCAACATTCAAACTTGCACATGGAAATCTTTCGCCCTCACGCGAAATTACTCAACGCTCAAACGACTGCCGTTCACTGCTCAAAAATTCGTGCACAACAGTAAATATGAGTAGTTAAGTAATTTTGTTGATAAGTAGCCTAGTTAAATAGTTTTGTTGATGTAAAATGATGAAAATCATTGTAGAGTACAGCCTTCATGTTATAGGCTATTAGTCAACGATAATTAATATCGAATTCAACTTAAGTCCCTTACAAAAATTAGCCTATCCATGATTTTACTACAAAAACAAACCATGGTAACCACAAATTTTGATATGCTAACCATAGTTTAACTACACACTACAACATGGTAGCCTATAATACTAATAAAACTAATAAAATATCTGTGTCATAAAATCATTGCAAAGTTTTTGTTTAATAAAACGTGAACGTAGACTCACCCTTGAGTAGAAACTGATTTTTTCGGTCAGTTCTCGCAGTTCTGTTTCGTTTACTCCAGCATCACTCATTCCAGTGGGTTTGCACCATTTAATTTGGAGCTCTTCATCCAAGACGTAATCTCCTTCCCAGTGTGCCATTCCACACGCTACATATTTACCCTCAAACAACAACAGAAACAACCACAATGAAGGCGGAATCAGACTAAATAAAAAAAGCTCTGCGACATTCTGCGATTTACGTCTGCAAGGCCTTCTCATGAACATCATCACAGTTAGTGCCAGAAGAGCAGGTCCAAGAAAGACAAAGCTGATCAATATCATGTTAAGGCCTGGGGTACATGGGCATGAAAATTCCTGGTCCATTAATTGTTCCAATCCGATAAATATAACGGAAAATGGCAACATGCCAAATTCTGTAGTTTTTCTGAGACGTTTTTCCAGGTTGTTCGCAAATTGCTCTGGTAACGACATCTTCACCAATGTAAAATCAGTTACTTTGATGAGGCTTTGGATGTCTCTTACCTTCTGTTGTAAAGAGATGCCCTTCGTTTCTCCTGAAATGAAAATCATGGACCTGTTAAACAAGGAAGAAAATAGAAAGAATTCTACACGCAACATGAATAAGCCATTGTACTTACATTTAGGTATGCAAATAAGTTACGCAACAGTGTAGGCCTATATATCAATGACAACTAAAGGCATTGAAAATGGCAAGAAAACCCATTTTATTTCATAGTTCTTGGTCCAAAATCACATTAGGTGTATCTATACGTATTTAAACAGTAAATGTCCTTCATTTCCCCTTATACAACAGCAACCTGTACGATTGCACAGTGCAACATCAAGCTAGTTTATTTTATAATTATAAAACACTTCAACCCAAAGTGAAGACGGACCAATATACTGTGTACATCGTTTTGTATAAAAGTTCTACATTTAATACACTTCCAGAAAATACAAGCAAACCGGACGTACAAATCAACTATAAAATTATAAAACGTTTTTCTCCTCCTCTAGTTGTGTACATTTGCACAGAGAATGTGTTTTTTTCTTCAAACATGGCATTACAAGAGTCCTGCACGTGTCGTTTCACCAGTGAGTGAAAGTGAGTCTATAATGTGACAAAATCCATTTTTAGTCCTTTTAAGTGCTTAAAGACATTTGCGATATGAAAATGAAATAACATGTTTTCAAGTTGTACAGTTGCAAAAATCATCGTGGGTTGGTTTCACTTTCGGGTTTGACTGCATATTTGAAGCGCCTGGAAACACCGGTCAACTTAAAGATAAACATATGCGAAAAACATTAATGAGAGATATCAAAAATAAAATCTGTGATGAGCATATGATGCATTTATTAAATAAGTGTCTCTTTTTTTCTAATACTGCTAAATGTAAGAGGCAACTTGGGAATATCTAGGCATTGGCGATCGTTTCACCAACAGGAAAACATATACATAGTGTGTAGGTAAATAAACCTATATAAAATTCTCTTTAAATGTAGATAAAGCCTTTTAAGATTGAGCAGCTTTGTCCGTTTCATTTTTTTCGCATTTGTGTAGTGCATTTACAAAGTCACAAAGCAAAGAAAAACACTGCATTTGTCATTTATAAAAAGACATTTTGGTTGCAACAGAAATAAACTAAAACGAAAACCGGCACATATATGTGGGACGCAAAGTGAGATGATTTAACCTGACTGGACATAAAATGTTTATTTTTTTAATACATTTTATACAGATCTTTATAAAAAAAAATAAAAAATTAAAATAAAACAAAAACAAAGCAGGTTGTGGAAAAGCTAGGTTACGCCGCCGTTTCTCGAATCGTCGTGTCCAGTCTCTTTGGGAGTAAATCGCGTCTCATGTCGAGGTTGATGACTGGTTTTCGACAGTGCTGTCCGTCATGGTACGTCATCTTTGAATAGATGGGGTTTGAATAGTTCATGGCCTGGAAAAATACAATGATGTTTTTGTTTGGTTTATTTTCTTAATAATGATAAAACACATCGTATTAAAGAGTTCTGGAATCCACCTGTCCTGGAATGAGTTCCTTTGGAACGTTCTGGATGGGTAAAGTGTGTGCAGTCATTGGGCGTGCGGAGGGTAAATTGTGCGGGTCGCTTGACTTCACACACCAGCCCTGAAAAACAAACCAAAACCATTAAAAACATTGTATATTTAAACAAACTTGCAGATTAAAACCATAAAATAGACTAAATAATTTGGGGAATTCTGGTTGGAACCCAAATTACATATAAAGCCAGAGTTTAAAACTAAATTGCAGCAATTCTTTTCTACTTTTGTGAACTTTTCTGATTTGAGGGAAAGAAATTGGTCCCATACGACTAAATGTCCTTGTGGGACATTGGATAAATAAAAGAGAACAAAGACAATATTCTGTTTTACTAAAACAAGCAAAACACAGAGACTTTACACACATAGAAACCTTGTCACACCATATGGAACACCTCAGGACATTTTTGGATACTGAATATGAACAATCTCATTATTTGTTATGTTAAATTTTTTTTGAATGTGGGCTATTTTCGTTAACTTTTCACCATTTTGTTACTTAAATATTAACTGAAAATAAGATATATAAAAGTAAACTTTTATTTCAGCTATATTTTCGCTTAAAGTTGACGTAGGCTACTAAAATAACAAACTAAAAACTTTCTACACATTAAAACAAAAACTAAAACTAATATAAATGAAAAAAAAAAAACTTTATAAATTACCAGCAGAACGAATTTATGAAAAATTGTTTGTTGAACTATTCTTACATAAATTGCCATTTTGAATTTAACACAAATTAATGTGGGAATTGTTTTATGAATAATTTACACCGACGTTCACGAGAAATCACTGTTATTTCGCAGATTTTGAAACATGGTCATTCACAATTAGATTGGCTAAAAAAAGTTAAGACCATCAAATTACGTAATTTACATCAAAACCACTTGGAGTATGTCAGTTAAGTCCATAAAGTGATGTTAAGTACTTACAGTTCCTACTCGTTTAGTACCTTATGAGGGTCAAGGGTGAAGCTGGGGTGAAGAAAGCTTCCCACATCTACGTGATTGTCGTGGTCAACTTCGTACATGTTATAGGACGGATTCCCGATCTCCACGTTCAAGCCACCATTCACCATGGGCTGCCGCTGAACCTGCTTACCTCTGTGAAGGGATAAATGTGTATTATCTTTGTATAGTTTTCACAGGAGCATTTAGCACACCAGTTAAACGCTGAAGCACAGCTGGCTTACGAGATTTTCTACAGCATTATCAATCAATCAGATGTGTAATGTTCTGATTAGACATCTAATCCAACTAATTACAGATTTGTTTATGTGTTTACCTTCGACATCTTTTGCAAATAAGGAGTCCCACTGCAACAGCGGCGATAATGCATACAAGAAGAACTAGAGGCACTATTATGGCAATACTTCCTGAAAAAAAAGATAAGAACAGAAAAAAATAATAAATAAATAAGTTACATGCACTTTACAGTGATTCAGTTACACTTTATTTACATAAAATGGAAGTGATATGAATGCCAATGCACCTACTTTGTATACATTATATATTTAGTGATACATGATGATAAGAGCCAGGGGGTGAAAACTTTTGAACAGAATGATGATATGTACATTAGTACTGCCCTTCAGGAGCTCCAGGTGATACTTATATTTTTCCAGAAGTCAAAATAAGTACAACTTACCATGATTTTCAAATTTCGAAAGTTTTCACACCCTTGATGCTAACGGCTAACCTCTCTTAGCTAACAAGGCTAAAATGTCAACTCTTCTTTTCAAAAATGAAATGAATAAACTGTCTGAAACTGTTTGACTGACGATTAGGGGAAAGTTCATCACTACAAACTCAGACAGAAGGAAAGAATAGAGTTTTCTCTCTTGACTGACTAATGTCAAATTAAGGAATTGCACCACTTTAAACACTTTGTTTTGGCCAAATTCTAATTTGCTTAAATAAGGCAATCCCAGAATGCATTGCAATGATCATACAAAATGGTGGACAATATGGGAGGTGCGGAGTATAAAATAATTCAATAATGAGAACGATCTAATTACAAACAACATTTCACCCAATATGTATGTTATTACATATTTTTTTTTTGGTATATTTGTGCCAAGTTTCACAAGTATGTGTGTTTGTTACACTCACTCCCGCTAAAGTTTTCGGAGCGGTTGGTCTTGGTTGCGGGTCTTTCGCACTGTGTTCCTGACCAGTTTGCAGAGCACCTGTGAACAGAGAAGCAGAAACAAATATCACGGCTGGTAAAATTTACAATGCATTGACTTCTTCAAATCAGCATTTGATTAGATTTATACAAAATAACAGTTTTAATTTACCCCTTATACCTCAAGAATTAGGTTTTTCTCTCTGGGTTTCCTTTATTCATTATTTTGGTATCATTTGTTATAATAATTTTGGTTTTAATGATACACACAGTGTACATCACAGGAGGAAGTGTAAAATCCAGCCCAAGGGATGCATTGTTTTTACTTGAGACACATGCAAAGTGTGTGTTTGTGTGAAAAGGGAATTCCTGGATCCAAACTGCATGCGTCCACAGCAGAACTGCAGGGATGTGAGAGATTATGCGCTTATGAGAGATGTTGGCGTGAATGAAACTGTTCGAAAACAATATTTAATCAAACTTCCTGTGGACAGGGATTCTGTTTCCTGCAGGAGGATGCACATGGATGCACTGCTGTCTGAAGGAGGTGACAGAACATCTAGAAGAAACAGATCGTGGTGGGAACATCCTTCTAGATACAATTTTTCTGCTGGATAAAACTAAAGGCTTGGAAATTTCTGAGTTTATTTAAATATCCTACAAATAAAAAAGATAAACCTATCTATCTATATACAGAAAATATAATAAATGTTGTAGTGATTATAAATAAATATCAAAATTATTTGTGTGATGTGTGTGTATATATGCTCATAGCATATTTTATTCATTTCAAATTTTATTTTGATATGATATTGATATATATGCTGTTATGCAATATGATTTTATTTGTTAGACATAATAATGCCATAACTTTATAAACTAACCATTTTAAGGGGAGTACACAGACATTTTTCTACATTGAAATATAGCAGGTTTTCATGCTGGGTCAATTTTATGTTATATATTAGTTTATAAAACACATTTAGTAGGCTTCACAAACAAACAAATAAATAAACAATAAATAAATAAATTCCAGTGTTTATTTATTTATTTTTGCGAGGAAAAAAGCCATGACACACCAGTGTACCTTATTTGTGAAAAGTGTCCTGTTTAAACATAAGCAACGTTTAAACAAAGAAAGAAACAAAAAGCTGAAAAACATGTAAAATATGGAAAAACAAAAGAGCAGCAAAATGGAAAGAGAACAAATAAAGGAAATTATGAATTTTTCAACAGAAGTAGATGATAAATAATGGATACTAGAAGAGCAATCAAAGACAGGTCGTCCTCAGCATATGCAGAACTATAACCACTAATACATATTCAAAAATACCAGTCATGATAAACATACAAATGAAGCAAACACTGAGAAACGCACACCTACAGCATGGTGCGGAGAAATGGCGGCGTGTGTCCGGAAAAGCGGAGTGCAATGCGAAATGTGAAACGTGCTCTTGGAAGCTGTGCGAGTTGGTTTGCGATGTTTGTGCGTGTTCATTCCACGAACAGGCCAGACGCATGCTGACCGCGGCGGATGGGATTGTGGGAATGTTCTGGAATGTTTTGGAAACTGAATGAACCAGGAAGACCTACTTGCAGCGAGGTTTGTTATAGGCGGTGAGGGAACAAACGCCCTGGTTCTGACAGTAGTGATCGCACGGGTTAGCTCTCTCGTCACACCTCGGGCTTTTAAACTCAGACGGGCAACTGAGGAGAACGCAACGAGACCAGAGGAGAGATGTGAGGACAACACAACAGAAACAAGACCCGAAATACACTCAAACTATATACTCAACATACTCCAAACACCTGGAGGCTGTAATGGCCTTCTGTATAAGGCTGGGTGATGTGAACATTAAAATTAATTATGAATACTGTTTAGCAGTTTCACAAACATTAGGGTGAATTTCATGAAACCTGTTAAGAACATGCTTGGGTAATAGTTCACATATGAAATTCTATGCTGCATAAAGGAAATAAATCCTGCTTTTAGGACTATTAAAATATTTTGCTTTGTGACATTATTTTCATGACAATTACTGCAATACAAAAATTAAAAATAAATAAATAAAATAATCTCATTATCATTACCGTAATGCAAAATAAATCTCATCAATAAATCTCAAAATAGATCTAATTCTCGTTACAATGAATGAATGAATGAATGACCTAATTTTTGGTATCATAATACAAAAAAATAAAATCCTCTCATGTGCATGATCATAATGCAAAATGAATAAATTTCATTCACATTACAAACAAACAAACATTTTTTCATATAATGCAAAAAAAAAAAAAAAAAAAATATATATATATATATATACCTGTATATAATAAAATAATCATTTTTTTAAAACATTTTCATCACTGTGACGTAAAATAAATGAAAATAATATAAATAAAAATAATATAAAATAATAAAATATCATTCTCATCACCATAATGCACAATAAATTAACAAATAAATAAAATCACATAAATCAGTAAATAAAAACATAAAATAAATAGTCTGAATCCCATAATTGTAATGCATTTAATGTAAGTTAAAAGATTTTACTTCACACTGATGGGAGTAACAAACAAACAAACAAACAAAAATGTTAGATGATCCGATTCATTGCAGTAATGAGAATTTGGGAGAAAGTCACATTGCAAAAAATCCACAATATCAATTATCAGCTGTCATACTGCTTTATAAAACAAACCAGCTACTATGGGCCTGCTTACAACACAAAGCTAATCTTCCGATTTGAACTCAAAGCTCAAAGCACATCAACTAGGAATATGATCAAAATAAAAGTCTACTTTTCGAGTCATGCAATCCACAAAAATGCTGGACACACAAGTCCTTTATTCGAATTTAAAGGGGTAATATGACGTTGCTAAAAAGAACATTATTTTGTGTTTTTGGTGTAATGCAATGTGTTTATGCGGTTTAAGGTTAAAAAAACACATTATTTTCCACATACTGTACATTATTGTTGCTCCTCTATGCCCCGCCTTTCTAAAACGCGTTGATTTTTACAAAGTTCATCGTTCTGAGAAGCGAGGCGTGCTCTGATTGGCCAGCTATCCAGCGCATTGTGATTGGCCGAATACCTCAAGCGTGAGACAGAAATGTTACGCCCCCTTACCGTATTGTGATGCCGTGTCCCGGTGCGATGACACAAAAACAATAAAAACCCATTATAAACGAGGCATTTGTTGCATCCAGTGGGGACATAATTACTGATTATAATGACTTATACTGTCGTTTTACGAGTCGCGTTGCATCGCACTGCATAAACATTACCATGTCTGCATTTGTAATACATTTGTGAAACAACAAACAACAAGCACTACTCTACACTGCTCAAAACTCGCATTTGAATAGTCAGTGGCAGAAACATACTTACAGGCTGTGAGTCAGAAGCGTCAGACTGTCCTTGCAAAGTTGTAATTGCCCCACTTTATAGAAACAGCCTTTGTGCAAGCCAGCATTGTAGGCTACTCTTCCAGGTTCAGGAAATAGTCCTCCGTAAAATGCACTGCACACACTCTAATATTTGGGTTGAACTGTTCTGGAACAGTGTTGTAAATACAAGTTAACCACTGATTTCTAGTTGTGGACTCTTTTGGAAGCCCGAACAAAGTACTTTCACTTTCACAACGAAACACAGCATCTCCAGGACATGGCGCCGGAGGCAGCAACAATACTACAGCGAGAATAAAAGTTAGGCCTTCTTTCTTTGCGTATACGTTTGGGCGGTGTTATGCAAATCTTCCCACACCGTGACGTGTTTAAATGAGCCGTTTTAGGGGGGCGTGGCAGAGTCTTAACTTTTATAAAGAATATCTCTTTGGTTTTGAGACTTTAGTCTTTGCAACTTCAGGGATCTTATCTATGCACAAACAGCTTGTAACACTCCAAAGAGAAAGGAAAACTTGAAATCGCATCATATGACCCCTTTAACACAAAACTCTATCAGTTTCTCCAGCCGCCTTCATCTACTAAGTCTCACTAAAGCAAGCTCTAATGAAACACTGCTGGATAAGATAATGAAATAGAGGACGGACAAACAAAAGAGTCTTTGATGGGGTGATTTGAAATCAAGCAGGTCTATATAAGCAGGACACACTCATTTTTCCAGGTAATCTCTGAATGTCTAGCCACCATCATTACCAACCCTTCACCTTCGGCAACCAAAGAAAAACACAAGATTGAATCATCTGAATGCAAATTGATTCGCCCCTGAAGGGCACAATGGCTTTATCAGAGCATCAATGGCGACGAGAAATGGGAAAAAGAATTGGAAACGAAGACCAGGTGTCATGGTTAAAGCCAACAAAGGATTTGTGTCCATCTTCAGGGAGATTTTCTTCAAGAACACGTAACGGAAGAGACTTTGAGAGCCTTTTTTGACATTTAGAGGGTGATTCATACTTTTATGAATACTTATTCTTCCTGGAAGGGCTGATGTTTGGCATCCCATTCATTTTCACTGGTTTGATCCATTCAGGCTGATTTACTTCAGGGAAAATAATGATTTGCACTCTTATTTTGTCCTCTGAATGTTTTTGAGGGAGTACCATCTCCTGTTCCTCAAGATAAAATGCCTTTGGCAAACAAGAAAAATGGAGGCAGGTAAATATATATATATATATATATTAGTCTGGTAAGGTTTATTGTGTGTTGAAGAGGAAAGTAAAGACTCCATCAGTGAGGGATTCACAGCAGCCAGACAAAACTCAAATCATTTCTGAGAGATGGAGTACGTCCACTGCCGCATTCAGCAGCTGTGCAATGGCTCAACAGCTTTGTGGCTTTCTTATACCATCCATCTATTAGTTTCTTTTTTTTTTGTTACATTCAAAGGATACAAAATTCAGTCATTTTACGTAAAAAGGATTTGAATGAGCTGCCGCTATTAGCAGAAAAATGGTTTCACTCTCTGTCCATTTCATTGTGGTCGGTTTCTCTCACTTGCTTAAAAGCGATTATTATATTCACAATTCCATTTGGTGAAACTAAAAACTATGTACTTAGCATTCCTCTTAGAATGTCAAGGTTCATGCAGAATAAATGTTGCAATTTACTTCTTTGTGACCATTTTCCAACCTTTCCTTAAGCTTTAGAAAGAAACAGGGTGTTTTGCTACCGTACCTTTAAGATTATAAGTAAATGAGCTCTGTTGTGATTGACCAGCCATTTATGAGCTCGTCTTGGTGTGTTTTTGAGAAAACTAATCAGATGATTCTGTTCACAAACTCCATTTTTAGGACAGTTGTATGGCACGTCTGCATTCTTTATTGAAGCTACAAAGCTTCACTTCCTGCTCATTGTAATTTCCTGGAAAATAGTAACTTAATTTTTTCATGTCTTTTTTCATGTGTTCTGCAGAAGAAGGGAAGTCATAAAGGTTTGCACTGAGATTTGGATGAAATAAGATTGTAATTTTGGGGTGTACAGTCCCTTTAAGGGATTTTTTCAATATAAATAAACTGGAAAGTAACCCATTTTTTTTCTTCACTTTTATAGTCTTTTTCTCTCTCGAAATTTGGTGACACAAGAAATAAAATACTCAGCATTCCACTTGTAATGTCAAGATTTAGTTCTTTTAGACCACTTTCTAACCTTTTACTGAGTATTTAAATGAAACAAGCTGTTTTGATACTGCCCCTTTAAGACTATATGTAAATGAGCTCTGTTGTTATTGGCTAAATATTTATGAGCTTGCCTTGATGTGTTCTTGAGAAAAGTAGGAAAGTCTGATTCATGAGTGAATCATTCATTTAGATCTTATCAATCAGAGAGGATAGTTTTGTCAATGAATCAGTTCACAAACCCATCTGAATGATTCATTCACAAATCTGAGTGACTCACATTACTCACACAAAACTCTTGTATGTTTCAAACATCTTTGAATACTACAAAAAAAAAAGTTTTGTGGACCATTTTTACAACAGTTGTATGGCGCGTATTCTTAATTAAAGCTACAAAGCTTCACTTCCTTTTCATTGTAAATCCCTGGAATATAGTAATTTAATTAAATTTCTCATTAAGACTTTCTTTTTTTATGTGTTCTACAGAAGAAAGGAAGTCAAAAATGCTTGCAATGAGATTTGGATGAAATGAGATTTTAATTTTTTGGGTGTACTGTCCCTTTAAGGCATTTTTCTATATTAATTAACTAGAAAATAATTTTATTTTATTTGTTCACTTCCATAGTCTCTTTCTCTCTAGAAATTTGGTGACACAAGAAATAACATACTTAGGCTATGTTCACACTTGGCGTCTTTTTTGAAGCTGCCGGCGTCTGTTTTACATTATAATCCTATGGAGTAAACCGTGTTTTCAAAAAAGTCCTGAGCGCTTTTTAAAACGCCACCGCCGGCGTCTTTTTCTGCAGCTCAGAGCGTCTTTTCAAGTTGAAAAAAGTTTAACTTTTCTGAAAATAATGCCCTACGTCAAGCGCCTTTTTGACAGCTGACCAATGACAAGCGAGTGGCGAGTCATTTCCATAACAACAAAAACAACAAGAAAAAGGAGAAGATAGCCACAGATCGTACTCGTTTCGGAGCACAAGGAGTTGTATGAAACCATGCATCATCCAGCCGGAGCTCCATACTCCTGGACTAAATTGTTGGAAGCACCATACAGTTTCCATAATGTCGCGCTCCCACAAACGTCGTTGTGAACCGACATACCCTCCCCGTTAACTTCAAAACCCGACATTTCTGCAGCACACAGCACTAGGCTACCGTTGCAGCTGTTGTTATAGCAACAAAAGCAGTCGGCTGCTATTTGTAACCAAAACGCTGCCAGCTTTTTATTTTACTAAAAAAGCGCTCGTCAACTTTTTCTAGTCAAAAAAGACGCCAAATGTGAACACGGCCTTAGCATTCCATTAATAATGTTAAGGTTTCTTGTACCGAAACTGTTGTAATTTAGTTCTTTATACTATTTTCTAGGGATGTGACGAGATCTCGTAGCACAAGATCTCGCGAGATCTGATGTGTCTTGCGAGATCCGACTGGTCTCGCGAGAATGTGACGATATCCTCGCAAAATATTTTTACAATATTCACATTAGAGCTGCACCATTAATCGTTACAAATTGCGATCTTGATTCAAACACCCACGCGATCTTATTCCTGAATGACAACGATTCAGCTATGTCTATTAAGACTGTTTCACACCGTGAGTGTCAGTGGAGCATGAGAAGCACGTTTTGTCGCTGCCCCTGTAGATGAATCAGAGGGTCGACCATCATCACGCTTCCGATGTGAACGCTGTCATTCACTGATATGGGCGGCGACAAAACACGCGCTGCTCAAGCTCCACTGACACTCGTGATGTGAAACAGGTGTTAAAGACATTCAAATCTACAACCCCAAATCAGAAAAAGTTGGGACAGTATGGAAAACGCAAATAAAAAAAGAAAGTAGTGATTTCTAAATTTACTTTGACTTGTATTTCATTGCAGACAATATGAACACAAAATATTTCATGTTTTGTCTGGTCAACTTCATGTCATTTGTAAATATACATCCTTTCCTGTCATTCAGACCTGCAACACATTCCACATTCCAAAAAAAGTTGGGACAGGAGCAATTTAGGGCTAGTAATGAGGTAAATTGGTTAAATAATGATGTGATTTGAAACAGTTGATGTCAACAGGTGATTGTAATTATGATTTGGTACAAAAGCAGCATCCAAGAAAGGTCTAGTCCTTTAGGAGCAAAGATGGGCCGAGGATCGCCAGTTTGCCAACAAATATGTGAGAAAATTATTGAAATGTTTAAAAACAATGTTCCTCAATGAAAGATAGGAAGAGATTTGGATATTTCACCTTCAACAGTGCATAACATAATTAAAAGATTAAAGGAATCTGGAGTAATTTCAGTGCGTAAAGGACAAGGGCGCAAGCCTAAGCTGAACAACCGTGATCTCCGATCCCTCAGGCGGCACTGCATCAAGAATCGTCATTCATCTATAAGCGATATCACCACATGGGCTCAGGACTACTTTGGCAAACCTTTGTCAAGTACCACAATACGTAGTTACATCCACAAATGCCAGTTAAAACTGTACTGTGCCAAAAGGAAGCCCTATGTTAACAGTGTCCAGAAGCGCCGTCGACTTCTCTGGGCTCGGAGGCATCTGGGATGGACCATCACACAGTGGAAACGTGTACTGTGGTCAGATGAATCAGTATTTCAGGTATTTTTTGGGAGGAATGGACGCCGTGTGCTCCGGACCAAAGAAGAAAAGGATCATCCAGACTGTTACCAGCAACAAGTCCAAAAGCCAGGGTCTGTCATTGTATGGGGTTGTGTCAGTGCCCTTGGCAAAGGTAACTTGCACTTCTGTGATGGCACCATTAATGCTGAAAAGTACATAGAGATTTTGGAGCACAATATGCTGCTTTCAAGAAGACATCTTTTCCAGGGACGTCCATGCATATTTCAACAAGACAATGCAAAACCACATTCTGCACACATTACAAAGTCCTGGCTGTGGAGGAAGAGGGTACGGGTACTTGACTGGCCTGCCTGCAGTCCCGACCTGTCTCCAATAGAGAATGTGTGGCGCATTTTGAAGCGCAAGATGCGACAACGAAGACCCCGTACTGTTGCCCACCTTAAGACTTGTTTGCAGGAAGGATGGGACAAAATTACACCTGAAACACTTCATCACTTGGTGTCTTCAGTCCCTAAACGTCTTTTAAGTGTTGTGAAAAGGAATGGCAACATTACAAAGTGGTAAATGCTTTACTGTCCCAACTTTTTTTGGAATGTGTTGCAGGTCTGAATGACAGGAAAGGATGTACAGGTATATTTACAAAGGACATGAAGTTGACCAGACAAAACATGAAATATTTTGTGTTCATATTGTCTGCAATGAAATGCAAGTCAAAGTAAATTTAGAAATCACTACTTTCTTTTTTTATTTGCGTTTTCCATACTGTCCCAACTTTTTCTGATTTGGGGTTGTACATTCATGCTGCTGCTGATCCAGAAAGAGCAACACAAATAGTCTTTTCAACCACACATCATTATTTCTGTGTTACAGACATTTAAATAACAAAAGTACTGGGATAAAAGTTTATAGTTTGGGTATAAACACTTATTGTCTACAGTAGCGATCAAAACGAAAGTATCTTAACACTTGTATTGTAACGCTTATCTTCCGCCAGGAGGTGGCAACAACCCGTTTAAAAAATGTATTTGACATTGAATCATTCATTCAGGAGATTCCAATAATGAACAAGTCTTTATGAACTGAGACACTGACTCCTTCATTGATTATTTTTTTTTGTTCAAATGAATATATATATATATATTTAAAAGACTTAAGCAATAAACATTTTTGTCATGTCAGAACCACTAGTAAATTACGTCATTTTGTGAGAGAATTGTGATCTCCAATTTATAAAAAAAAAAAATTGTGATTCTCAATTTATCCAGAATCGTGCAGCTCTAGTTTAGCCTGCATGTTGTTTATTACTGCATATAATTCATTTAAAGTTTAATTTCATAAAGTATAAGTTGATTTCAAGATTTGTCTCGTCTCGTCTCGTCTCGTGGGATAAGTGTCTCGTCACACCCCTACTATTTTCCAAACTTTTTTAAAAGAAATAGGCTGTTTTGCTACTGTACCTTTAAAAGTACATGTAAATGAGCTCTGTTACGATTGGCTAACTGTTTATGAACTCGTCTTGGTGCGTTTGTGAGAAAAGTAGCAAAGACTGATTTCATGAATAGATCATTCTTTTAGATCAATGAATCAGTTGATTCAGTTCGCAAACCCATCTGAATGATTCATTTATAAACCTGGATGACTCCCTGATCTTTACAGAGCGTTTAATGACTTCTCACACAAAATTATTGTATGGCTTTAGACCTCTTAGAAAATAGTGAATACGTTCTATGAACCGTTTTTACAATACTTTCACTGCACATCTGCATCCTTTATTGAAGCTATAAAGCTTCACTTCCTGTTCATTTTAATTTCTCGCAAAATAGTGACTTAATTTCTTCTATAGACTTCTTCTTATTTTGTGTGTTCTGAAGAAGAAAGTAAGTTATACATGTTTTTTCTCTCAATGGTTTCTCTGCCTCTCTCTAACATACAAATATAGAGGTCGATATAAGTGGCAGATTATGGACCCCTGCTATGATAATTCACTCTTCTGCTATAATGCTCCCTCTCTCCTGTTCACCTTTACAAAACATTCATCCTCCCAAGTCAGATGAGCAGAAAAAAATCCTATTAAAGTGGATGCCGGAGGGAGCAATTTAAAACGAATGAATCTAAATAACGGCAGGCAATTTGTTGCCGTAGAAAGCTATTAAGGAATTACTCACTGACAGAACGGCAGGCCCGTCTCAGAGTCGAGGTGGCAGGTTCCGCCGTTATAACAGTATCCGTCACACAACTGACAGCTGGCTGCGATTCTGCCGTTCGTACAGCTGCGAACACATGTGAACAACAAAAGCGATGAATTTCGATGTAAATTTTGTCGTTTCATCTTGATACCGAGTCATTAAATCATCAAGGAATATGAATTGTTCAGAAAATTGAGTATATACGCTCAAAAAACATTAAAAAATATACTGTTAAATATACTAAACACACATATATAGAACGAATATAAATGTATTCATTATATGATAGTTGTATATGATCAAATATATTGTTTATATACAAACAATATATAAAATACTAGAATATTTGTACAATTTTACTTATACTTGTATGATTATTGATAATTATTAATAAAATGATTATTAAAATTATTTGTAAAATACTTGGAAAAAAGCCTGCACACTATAAAATCAAAAGTCACAAGCGAGATGAAAGCAGTGTAAGAAAGTTACTGAAAAAAACAAGGCAAACGTTTCGGTCACACGTTGACCATTTTCAATGCCAAGCTAACAATGTTGGAACTGGGAGCCATCTTGATTTTAAAAATCACATTAATTAAAATTATTAGTAAAATAATTATAAATAAATATAATATATTGTATTATTACATAATATAATATTTTTATTATAATTAGAATTTCAATAATATTTTATATGTATATAATATGAAATGTTACAAATAATATTTGTACACTAAAATATTTTATGTCTATTTAAATAAATAAATAAATGCACTGTGGATCCAACATGGGGGGGGGGATACAATATGTGTAGGATATTTGTGCTCTTATATTATACAATAATATAACATTTTAGATTTTTAACACTTATTTCATATTTGTGCTATTATATTATACAATAATATAAAATATTATATTTTTTACACTTATTTCATATTTGTACTATTACATTATACAATAATATAAAATTCTATATTTTATTTTACTAGTGCTGTCAAATAGATTAATCGTGATTAATTGCAACCAAAATAAATGTTTTTGTTTACACATGTGTGTGTGTACCATGTATATTTATTATGTATATATAAAGACACACACATACAGTATATATTTTGAAAATATTTACATGTACTGTATATGTTTATATTCATATAATTTATATTATATATAAATATATTTAATACATAAACATAACATATTTTTCTTAAATATATAAATGCATGTGTGTGCATTTATATATGCATTATTGATATACACAGTACACACACATATATTATGTAAACAAAAACTTTTATTTTGGATGCAATTAATCACGATTAATCGTTTGACAGCACTAATTTTCACACTTATTTTATATTTTCATTTAGATATATCGCATAATATTATATAATGAATTAGTGCTAAACTGCTAATGTCACTTTACTGAATACACACTTGCAGGCGACGTCTCCAGTCTCTTCATCTACGATACACGGGGCCCCTTGGCAGCGAAGACACTGGTCCGTCTCGCATTTCGGCCCCTCGTAGCGCGTGGGACACACACACTCCACGTGTCCCGAACCGGACAGTGTGCAGCCTTTGGAGTTCACACAATAATGGTGACAAATATCTGCCATCAGACAGAAAGAAAGACGATTATATGACAGATCTGAAGCAATGTATGCTAACTTCCTGTCATAACGTACCTCTTCTTCACAGCAACTAAATTGTTTTGACTTCAAGTACTTTAAGTGTCGAAACAGTGTTTCTCGCAAAGTTTGACTAAGATAAGAGTGTGATACTCTGCATAAGCAGCAGACTGAACAGGCCTATGATGCTTAAATAGTGCACTAGATATCAGAACTGAGCTAATGAATGCAAAAAAAAGTTGGTTCATGAAACAGACTGGTACTCACGGTGTAGACAGCGTTCTCCGGTGTATTCTGCCAGACAGTGGCACACAGGTTGGTTCCCCAGAGTCATGTCACATGTGCCTCCATTCAGACAGTAACCGTCACAAACACGCTTCTCACACAGAGGACCAGTGAAACCCAGAGAGCAGCGACACGTGGGCTTTCCTGTAAAAAATACACATTCTTTTAGTGACTCTAAGCATGGCTGGATCATTTTTATGCAATACCGTTTTTTTTTTTTTTTTTATTTAACTTGACCTGAATATATTTGCCCTGCTCATGATAAACTGAGAAGGTCATAACTGAGAATTAAAATGAAACTAAAAAATATGTAGGACCCAAAAATATGACAAATATTGTGTTGTTACTATTAAGTAGAACTATTAAAAATTATTTTAGCTAATTAAAATAAAGCTGAAAGAAAATACTAGGTGGAAATCTTCAATAAAAACAGAAAAAATATAAATAAAATAAAATACTAAAATAACTAAAATATAAAACAAAGTGCATAATGAAAAAATAAATTGATGCTAAATAGAAATATATATTAAAAAAAAATATCCAAGACACAATAAAAATATCAAAAAGCACATAAAAATGACTTAATTTAAAATAAAATTAAAAATAAATTAAATCTAAATAAAAATATTTAAAAGTTATAAAAACAACAAAAGCAACAATTACTAAAACAAACTAAAATTAAAATGAAACTGAAAATCTAAAAAACATAAAATAAAAATAAATGCAAAATTAAAAATAGTAATAAAAATAAAACGTGCATAATGAAAAATAAATTAAAACTATATATGTATATATATATATATATATATATATATATATATATATATATATATATATTTAAAAACTAATACACAATAAAATAACAAAAGCACATAAAATTACTAAAAAATAAACTAAAATAAAATAATAATAATAAATTAAAGCTAAATAGAAATATTAAAAACTTTATAAAGACAACAAAATCAACACAATTACTTACTGGAAATATAAAATAAATAAAATAATAAATAAATGCAAAACAAACAAAAAAAATCTTATAATAGTATGTAAATAATACTGCAATTTATTTTAAAGAAAAAGGAAAAATCTTACTGACCCTAAACTTTTAAACGGTAATGTATGTGATATAATTTACTTATTTAGTGGTGTTTCAGTGAAGAACATTCTTGCGACAAAATAGCAGAAACAGGACAGAAAATTATATATAAAGCTAACCAGAAATATTTACATAAAGCAATAATTCCAATAAAAAACCCTAACCCTAACTCATAACAACTGCTAAAACATAAAAATAAATACTAATTCAAAATAACACTGCCTGTGAGGGAATAAAATGCACAGGCACTTACTGACATGACATAAAAAAAAAAAGAAATAATAACATCCTTGATAGTACAGTACTTAATTTGCAGGCTAATACTGCAAATCACAGTGATCTATGCTAGTCTTTAATTTCTTAGCCAACAGAATGTGATTATTTGAGTTACTGTGACAGAGTCCCGGCGTTCTAGTGGGGATTTGCGTGACAGTACATCTGTTGGGCATTGATTTCACACGTTCAACACACACTCAAAGCCAAGGGATCTTCATCCTACTTTTGGTGGTCCATCTGCCAGCTGGTTCGAATGACAGTTTTAAGGCAAAGAAGCCAACAGAAACAATTCCTGACTGTTTCTCAGACTTTAACAGGCTCCAAATGATTTCCATCCAGACTTTGGTTCCTGCCAAAATATCCTTCGGAATAAAAAGGCTAAACAGGGAGTGATTTGTACAACACATTCCTGAAGCTTTCGCACTGATATATTTTTCGTAGAGGTTACGATAACAAATGGGCAAAGGAACGTCTGGTGTCTTCTCAAGTGCTTGAACAGCCAATAACAAACAGACAGTGAGTGAACATGACTCTGCACTTTTGGGAAACAGGCTGTCGGCAGTTGGTGTACATGCGTCAGGGGAATTTCAATAACGTTCGTTAGCTGGAACAATTACCAACTATTTAATTACCTGTCCAAAACCCTGACGTCCATGTGTATGCAGTCTTTCAGTCAGGTATTTTAAAGGGATAGGGAGAATTCTGTCATTAATTACTCACCCTCATGTCATTCCAAACCTGTAAGACCTTCGTTCATCTTCGGAACACATATTAAGATATTTTTGATGAAATCCGAGAGCTTTCTGAGCTTGCATAGACAGTAACACAACTGACACGTCCAAGGCCCAGAAAGTTAGTAAGGACATTATTAAAATAGTCCATGTGACATCAGTGATTCAACCGTAATTTTATGAAGCTACGAGAATACTTTTTGTATACAAAGAAAACAAAAATAATTACTTTATTCAACAATTTCTTCTCTTCAGTGTCAGTCTTCGATGCATATTCAACATGATGGTGAGTAATTAATGACAGAATTTTCTAACTATACCTTTAAGGAATGGAAATCCTGTCATTATTTACCCACAGTCATCATATTCCAGACCAATTTCTTTTTTTCCGTAAAACAAAAAAGGAGACATTTAGCTGCATTTTCATGCTGCTCTTTTTTTCTGTATGAAAATGATATATTTTTATTTACATATTTCTATACATGTTTATATTTTTTTATTTATAATAATTTAAAATAACAGTATTTTAGATATATTAAGAACGTTCTTTAATCTAGTAGAAACAGGACAGAAAATTATTTTGGATAATGAGATATATTTATTTATTTTCCGTATGAAAATTATATATTTTTATTTACATATCGCTATATATTTATTTTATTTATAATAATTTAAAATAACAGTATTTTAGATATATTAAGTTTTTTTTTTAAATCTAATAGAAACAGGACAAAAAATGATTTTGGATAATTAGACATTTATTTATTTTATTACATATAATATTATTTTATTTATAATTTCAATTACTGTTATTTAATAAAATGATCATATTTATTTACAGTAAGAACTACACAAATTTAATTATAAAATATATATTACATATTTAATATTTTTCCCATAATAAAATACTTTTAAATGAAAGTAAATTACCATTTTAAGCTCTAAAAAATCAGTTGTTGACATTACTCATACACTATAATATGGCTTCAGAAGACTTGTAATATAGCGCACAAGTCAAATGAGCCACTTCAATAAATTTTTGGAGCCAACAACTCTTGATCACTATTTACTTTCATTACATGGAAAAGAGCAGCATGAGCATTCTGCTAAGGTTCTCTTTTTGTGTTTCACAGAGAAAAGAATGTCATACGGTTTTGGAATGCCATCAGAGTGAGTAAATGCTGACAGAACTGTAATTTTTGTGGTTTATTTCTTAAGAAAAAGCTATTACTGAGTCTAATGTCTATAAGAACAATGTCCACCTTCAGCAAATCTGGGTTAATTTGGTGCTTGTAATATGAAAGCCCACAATATGCTTGCTTGTTTATCATTTCACACTATTCAGAGAACTCAAGATGACCTAAAACAACCCAAGGCAGCACAGGTGCTGTATATTTCTGCTGCATTTCTTCACTGAATAGACAGAAAGCAAAAAGACTGAGAAATCCCTCCTGAATCAGATGTCTGCCTGTGGCCTACTTTGAATTCTGAGAGCAGACGAGGGGCGCCAAGAAAACCATGTTTGTACCTGACTGTTTTGTGAACGTTTCTGCACAATACAAGATTCTGATCATTAAATATGAATTGTTACATTTTAAAACAAAACGAGAGATAAAATAAAACCTGAAACAATTCAATATTTATGTGTAGAATAGTTTTTTTTTTTTTACATAAATTAGTAGTCTTTTTTGTGTGTCAATTACACAACAAATACGAATTTTGCTAAGAAAGTTTTTTTCTAAATAGCTAGTGTACTTGTTTACCATAAAATGAAGGAGATACATAAGATGAAACATGAGTAGAAAGGAAGCATAAAAATATTCACGATACAAACGATGTCCAGTTGCAGATGGGAAATAGCGCCCACCTAGTGGAGATCCTGTGCAAGAGCCTCCGTTGAGGCAGTAGTCCTTACAATGGCTGATGTCACATCGTTCCCCAGAGTAATTCGGCCAGCAGAAGCAGCGTGATTCCCCTCGTTCATTGGTGATACAGCGACCTCCGTTCTCACAGGCTGGATGACAAAGATCTCCTAAAACATAAATCCTTTATTAAGGCTAATTATAATTAGTAAGGACATTATTACATGTATTTAGTTGCTTATAAAATCAGTATATAGTGAATATATATATAATTTTTATATAAATAATATTGCATATAAATATAATATTATTATAATAAATAATGTATATTAATTTAAAAAAGATGTAAAACATCATATTTGAATTTTTTTAGTTCTGATTTCTGATGCGTTTTGATATTTGTCATATCGCAACTGATATACTATTAGCTCATCAAAATGTATGAAAAATAAAAATGCAGAAAGTTATTGCGATAACTGGTAATTTTTAGAATTACCTTTTTAAAACATATATTTATTTATTTAATAATTTGTGTGTGGGGGGGCGTACTTTTTATATTTATTTAGATTTTTCAACTATTTGATGCATGAAAATATCTGTGAGTTACATATTGATTTGAGATTTCTTTGATTAGTCTTAACATTTAGTTTTTTTATCAAAAATGTATAGTTATGTTGTTATATACATTCTGCTTGTTTCTAACATGCAAGTTTATATCTTGTTATGCCTAATTTGTTGTATATTGATACATTTTAGAATGTATAAATAAATAAATAAACAAACAAACAGTCCATTAATTATTGAATGGTTCTAGGCTACATCTGATTCCCATTTCTAGGGTGCTCTGAGGTGGTTCAAAGATACAGAAGGCTGGCCTTAGCAAGCACTGCTAATCAAATACACAATCTAGCTAGCAACACAATCGCTGTCTTTTTTAGCACATAGGCTTCAGGTGTATTGCGTGTGTGGGTAAAGGGCCCAGAATAGTAAACACTTCAGTCAAAATCACTCAAGTGAAACATTTGAGTTTGACACGCCGGGGCCTCTCAGGGTCGTGCTGGTGCTCTGTTAGTGATGTAAGAGCATCCTGCTGAGCGCATTTTGACAGATGTACCTGAGATGTTGGTGTCCATGCAGGTCCTGTTCAGCAGAATTTTCCCCTCAGGACACACACATCTGGCCCCGCTGGGGTTCAGGAGGCAAAGGAAAGCGCAATTCATCTTTGCACAAGGGTTGGACACTGCGAGAGAGAGAAAGAGAAGAGAAAATGAACATAAAATGGGATTTTTTCAAATGGTGCATTAGGATAGATCATGTAGAGACACAGACTGAAAAATCTGTTGAAACTGAAAATGTAAATAAAAGAAAATATTTAGCTAAATTGTTAAAATAAAATAATACAAATAAACCAGTTAAAAATTGTGCATTCCAGTAGCAAAATTTTAACAATACATATATATATATATATATATATATATATATATATATATATATATATATACACACAGGTGCATCTCAATAAATTAGAATGTCGTGGAAAAGTTGATTTATTTCAGTAATTCAACTCAAATTGTGAAACTTGTGTATTAAATAAATTCAATGCACACAGACTGAAGTAGTTTAAGTCTTTGGTTCTTTTAATTGTGATGATTTAGGCTCACATTTAACAAAAACCCACCAATTCACTATCTCAACAAATTAGAATACTTCATAAGACCAATTTAAAAAAAAAAAAACATTTTTAGTGAATTGTTGGCCTTCTGGAAAGTATGTTCATTTACTGTATATGTACTCAATACTTGGTAGGGGCTCTTTTTGCTTTAATTACTGCCTCAATTCGGCGTGGCATGGAGGTGATCAGTTTGTGGCACTGCTGAGGTGGTATGGAAACCCAGGTTTCTTTGATAGCGGCCTTCAGCTCATCTGCATTGTTGGGTCTGGTGTCTCTCATCTTCCTCTTGACAATACCCCATAGATTCTCTATGGGGTTCAGGTCAGGCGAGTTTGCTGGCCAATCAAGCACACCAACACCATGGTCATTTAAACAACTTTTGGTGCTTTTGGCAGTGTGGGCAGGTGCCAAGTCCTGCTGGAAAATGAAATCAGCATCTCCATAAAGCTTGTCAGCAGAAGGAAGCATGAAGTGCTCTAAAATTTCCTGGTAGATGGCTGCGTTGACTGTGGACATCAGAAAACACAGTGGACCAACACCAGCAGATGGCATGGCAGCCCAAATCATCACTGACTGTGGAAACTTCACACTGGACTTCAAGCAACATGGATTCTGTGCCTCTCCACTCTTCCTCCAGACTCTGGGACCTTGTTTTCAAATGAAATGCAAAATTTACTTTCATCTGAAAAGAGGACTTTGGACCACTGAGTTATTTTTCTCCACAGCCCAGGTAAGACGCTTCTGATGTTGTCTCTGGTTCAGAAGTGGCTTGTTAGCCCTTTTCCTGAAGACGTCTGAGCGTGGTGACTCTTGATGCACTGACTCCAGCTTCAGTCCACTCCTTGTGAAGCTCTCCCAAGTGTTTGAATCAGCTTTGCTTGACTGTATTCTCAAGCTTGCAGTCATCCCTGTTGCTTGTGCACCTTTTCCTACCCAAATTCTTCCTTCCAGTCAATTTTGCATTTAATATGATTTGATACAGCACTCTGTAAACAGCCACACCTTTCAGTAATGACCCTCTGTGACTTATACTCTTTATGGAGGGCGTCAATGTTCGTCTTCTGGACCATTGCCAAGTCAGCAGTCTTCCCCATTATTGTGGTTTCAAAGAACAAGAGATACCTGGAATTTATACTATAGGGATGGTCATTAATTGAAACTCAAATATAAATATTCTAATATTCTGAGATACTGATTTTTGACTTTCATGAGCTGTAAGCTCTAATCCTCAAAATGAAAACATTTTTTTTTTAATTTTTACTTTACAGGTAATGAATCTAAAATATATGAAAGTTTCACTTTTTGAAATAAGTTACAAGAGAAAATGAACTTTTTCATGACATTCTAATTTATTGAGATGCACCTGTATATACAATATATTTATATAGCAGTTTTAACTCATGGGTGACACGCTAAAAAGGAAGAGGCACACTAAAAAAGAGAGGAAGAGAAGAGGAAATGAACATGCATGGAATATATAATGCTTTCTGCTCTTTCGAATGGTCAAAACAAAACAAAACAAAACAAAAGAACGTAATGAAACCAGTTCAAATAGTCAGTGAATCTTTAGTGTAGCTAAATATTTAGTTAAATTGTAAAAAATAAAAAAATAATTAAACCAGTTCAAAATGTCAGTGAATCTTTAGTGTAGCTAAATATTTACTTAAATTATTACAACAAATAAAAAAAAAATGAAAACAGTTCAAAATGTCAGTGAATCTTTAGTGTAGCTAAATATTTAGTTAAATTGTTACAACAAATAAAAAAAATGAAACCAGTTCAAAATGTCAGTGAATCTTTAGTGTAGCAAAATATTTATCTAAATTGTTACAAAAAAAAGGTAAACCAGTTTAAACCGTCAGAGAATCTTTAGTGTCGCTAAATATTTATCTAAATTGTTAAAAAAAAGGTAAACCAGTTCAAAACGTCAGTGAATCTTTAGTGTAGCAAATTTAGTTAAATTGTTACAGCAAAACTAAACTAAACAAAACGTAATGAAATCAGTTCAAAAAGTCAGTGAATCTTTAGTGTAGCAAAATATTTAGTTACATTGTTACAACAAAACAAAACAACAACAAAAAAAACGTAATTAAACCAGTAAAAAAAAAAAAACATCAATGGATCTTCAGTGTAGCAAAACATTTAGCTAAATTATGAAAATTATGCTAAATTATTTACAATTATGCTAAATTATATAAAATAAAACAAATAATTAAAAATGTAAACAAATGTAGCAAGATTTAAATTATAAAAGGGGTCATTTAAATATGGTCTTAAAGGTACAGTAGCAAAACAGGCTGTTTAATTCTAAGGGCCAGAGAGAGTAAAAATGGTCTAAATTACAGGGCAAAAAAAACATTACATGTGGAGATCAGAGAAACATTACGAGCAGAACATTGCATCTTTCATACCGCCAGCATAAGGTTCGCCAGAAAGATAAAACTATCCTAGCATATAACAAACTATATATCTAAAAGCTTTTAGTAGGTGGTGTAATGTGTGCATGTGAGATATATTATTTGTTTGTCTTTTTTTTATTTTAGCTTTTGCAGATTGTTTTGAAGAGTATCTTCAATAAAGCTTTTCCATGTGAAAGCACATCAGGGAGCGATGACACTTCCCATTACACTGGCACAAAGACAAACAACACAGGCTAGGATCCCTCCATCCCTCCTTCTTTATAACGGAGAGAGAGAGATCAGCGGAGGATAAGAGGAGAGAGTACAGTGGAAAATCGTAATGGAAGGAAGAGGAATGAAAACACACATAAAGAGAGTAAAGGATAAATGAGAGCAGGGTCACACTGGTTGCAAAAGAGGGAAATAAACTAAAAAGACTCCAATTAACATTTTCTATGAGCAAATAATGTAGAATGGAGCTGCACATTATTATTATTTTTTTTTTTTTTCCAAAGAAAATATTTTTACATGTATATATTATTTTGTCTTTGGTAATAGACATACTATGATTAATATATCAATTAAATGTATAATATTATACATAACATTTCCTGTTTAAAAATGTTTCTTATATATATATATATATATATATATATATATATATATATATATATATATATATATATATATACACACATACATACATACGTATATACACATACACAATAATACATATCAATAATAAAATATTTAAATGTAATATAGATTAACATAAAATTTCAATTCCTAATGTTTTTTTTTTCTATTTAGCAGCACTTTTATTGTTATATTAAAATTAAAAATATATATTTATATAACAAAAGTAGCACAACTTATTTTAAATATTAATTATTATATATAATAATATTATTATATAAAAATAACATCTTTGGTAACAGATTCCTAGATATTACAGCAGATTTATTTGATATAGGATTATTATATGACTATTTGCAACAAATTTCAACGTTATATATATATATATATATATATATATATATATATATATATATATATATATATATATATATATATATATATATATATATATATATATATATATATATATATATATCAGTGCTGTCAAACGATCAATCATGATTAATCACATCCAAAATAAAAGTTTTTGTTTCCATAATATGTGTGTGTACTGTGTATATTTATTATGTACATATAAATACACACACATGCATGCACATATTTAAGAAAAATGTTACATTTCTTTATTAAATATATTTATATATAATATAAATTATACAAATATAAATATATACATGCAAATACATGTAAATATTTTCAAAATATATCCTGTATGTGTGTATTTATATATACATAATAAATATACACAGTACACACACATATATTACATAAACAACACACACACAGAAATACAAATATTAATTAAATTGTCTACATATGCACAAAAAAAATAATTCTTGAGATTTTTAATATTTATCAGTACATTTATTGTTATGTAAATACTACATAACTATTAATTTTTTTATTTAATTTAATTTAATTTAATTTAATTTAATTTAATTTAATTTAATTTAATTTAATTTAATTTAATTTAATTTAATTTAATTTAATTTAATTTTACTAAAGTGCACTACCAAATTGTGTAAAATAAGACCAGAGACATTTATTCAGAATATAAGTACGGCAAGATTTTCATTTCATTTCATGACTTCAAAACATCAGAGCCTCAATATTTTCAATTGCCCTTCCACAAATCTAACAAAACATAACATTTCATTCATCTGATTAGAGCCCGTAATTGTATAATAAAAAACATTTGACAGTAATATGTGATTGTAATAAACACTAGCTGGCCGCAGACAAGAAGTCCAATCAGATTTCAACAATCTAAACATGAAATTAAACTCAGACGACTGCCAAGAAATCTCACACTGGAACGGTCCTCTGGAAGATGCACAACCATAATGGTTTTAAAGGAACATTTGATTAAAAAAAATTAAACTTCTGTCATCATATAATAACTCTAATGTCCTTCCAAACATATATATTTTTACATTTCTGCTTATTATACCGTTTCATTTTTATGATAAACAGAAGCTTAGGCTTGTGTTTTCCAAGGAAAAACAAACTCATAAGGTTTTGGAACAGCATGAGGGTGAGTAAATGTTGACAAAAGTCTAATTTGTGGGTGAACTACCCCTTTAAATCATCCTTTTCAATTGAGACACATTTTGAGACTCACCCTCCTGTTGTTTGTACCGATGGAAGACCAAGATGCTGGACGCTCTCTCCACACCTAGACTAAGCTTCTCGGCAGGTGACTTCCCATATTTATGAACCCTGAAGATGTTGTGCTTCATGCCGACCCCGTAGATGTAGTCCTCAAACAGGTCAATTCGGAAGGGTTGAGAAATTCCTGGAACAAAACCAAGTTTCTGTCATTCATTCACACTGAATATATTTCATATACGACTGTGAGAGGCATCCAGATTCAATAATGCAAAACAAAACAGCAATGTTATTTGAAAATGTCACAGAGTAGAAAAACACAATCCCTCTTAAGCTTAGATAAAGAAAATTCAAGTTTCCGAGGCATAGCACTGAGACAAAAACTAATAAAGCTCCAAAACCTAGCGAGTGGCCTATGTAGACAGCATTTTAAAGCATCATAACACACTCCCTACATTCCAAAAAGCAGACGACAAAATTATATTGTGCTCTAAGATATCCCATTTTGCACTGCATTTGCATTTTTTATTTAGCAAAGAAAGCGATTTAAGAATGCATTGCGATAAATCTAATGTTAGCAACATGCTAACAGCAAAACAAACAATAAAAACAAAAGGAAACCAAACAAATGAAAACAAAACACCAAACCAACCAAACAAATGCACAAAATTAAACAAAACTTCAAACTGTAACAAAAACAGAAACAAACAAAAATGAAACTAAACAAAAACTTTTCGTGAAACATTAATGTTAAAGTAGCTATTTAACTAATTAACAAAACTAAAGGTATTAGATTAAAATCAAAACTTTTTTTTTTTTTTTTTGTAAATTGAAGCACCTAAAATAATCATAAAACAATTTGTTTATATACAAATGGAATGTAATGTCATGAAGGTTGAATGATTTTTATGTCTGCTTATATTAAACACTAATATTATTTACCCTTTATGATCAGCCACTGAACTTCTTGTAATTTTTTAGCTTAGCAACAGGAATATTCTAGCTCTAGGCCTAATTAAAAAAAAAGACTATTTTCCAAAATATTTCCCTACCAAATCACATTTCTTAAGTTTAGAATATAACACCATTAGCTTAGAAATATGTTAACATCATACTCCAGTTGTGTGTTGATTGTCTCATGGATGAAGTTGTTGCAAAACCAGGCACTTCCTTCTAAGTTGGCTTAGAAAGTAGCTGTCTATGTCGGCAGCAGACAGTTAACTAGGTTTTGCAAGAGCTTTGGATTCAAATTCACCCTCAACTTTGATGCTTTCCCTAAAATAGCATTTTTCCAATCACAGTCTGTGAGGGAATCGAAATGGAAATCTGGTGAGTTTATATAAAGCTCAGCTTAGCTTTTGCAGCTCTTCACATGTTGGAATCAAGGGCTGGCCTGATTTTTTTTTGTTTTTAACGCACGTTGCAGGATAAAAAAAACTGGAGGCTGATTCTTAATATCATACAATTTCCAACAATTGCGAACTCACCATCTCGACTGCTAACAGCCACCAGCGAATCAGAGCCATCGAAACGCACGCTCCCGATCTGAGACAGCTCAGAGTCCGACCAGTACAGTCGCTGGTTGTAATAATCAATTGCAAGTCCTGAAAAGATATAGAAAATTATATTATAACATTTTATTACAATACAATTGTATTACATTATATAATTATAATAATTTATTATACATAATTTAATTATAAATAATTATAAATTATTATTTGAAATATAAAATAAAATGTTAATAATTATTAATTAATTAATGTTAATAATTATATATAATTAATACAAATATAAAATAATAAAATGTTCATTATTGTATATACATCATTATATATAAATTACATTTTTTTAAAGACAGTGGCAATATTATTAATTGTATTGTATTATAAAAATATTAAATATTAGTAATAACATTATAATAAATACTGTAATTTTTTTATTTAATTAATTTTTCTATTAATTATATATTACTTTTCTTGGTCAAATTAGTGAAACCTTTGCCTTACATTTATTCATAAAAAAAACGAAATGTTTATATTACCAGAAAACAAACAATATTAGGCCTTTCCATTAACAGTAGCAAGAATTTCACCTTGGAATATTATATGTTTCACTCAAACTTTATATTTTATAATGGATTTCACTTTCAGATGACTGAAATGACCTTCTTACCAAGACGTTTTTGGTGCTTCACATTTTAAGTGACAGTGAAGTTATAGATATTGATATAAGATATTGAAATGCTCCCTTTTAGCATAACATTTGGCACATGCTTTTTGTGAGTCACATATTTTATACAACAAAATATTTTAAAAAGGATGACTGGCATGCAAGAATCTCACCCGTTGGTCTACGCAAGTTCCTCTCCAGCAAAATGCGACGCAAGGACCCGTCCATGGCGGCCTCTTCGATGTGAGAGTGGTCACCAATCACAGTCCAGTAGACCATCCTAAAGAACGATAGAGGATATTACACACATGTTGCCTGATACAACAGTCAGGACTCAAAAACGGACACTTACCCGCGTACAGGATTAACAGTAATAGCGAAAGGTTCCCCATCAATGTCTGTGATGAGCCGGGTGCAGTTGGGACCCCCTAGCTGTCCCACATTAATGGAGTAGCGAAGTCGGCGCCAGTGTGCCGTATAGTAGCTAAACCAGTGCATTCGGGAGTGATCCGTCCAGTACAGGTTCCCCGTCACCCAATCAGCCGAGATGTCCCGGGGCCTCCGGAAGTCTGGACACTGCAAATATAGAGCGTAGTGAAATTTCAAAACCGCCTTAGTAAGATGATACCATGCTAGTTGCTGTGGTTTCATGAGGAAAATATCAAAAATAATTCGAAAGAAGTGTTAAAAAGTTAGAGGGTTATGTAAAGGTATTGATGATATCGGTCTTATTGGTTGTTATTGACTTACTATGACTCCACTGTTTGATGTGATTTGGCTCCTGTCCTGGAGGTCTTTGTAAAAAATGCCCCCAGGGTTAAACTGAGTGGCCCACACAAACTTGTGATGGTGAAATAGCACGTCCATGCCGATGATGCGAGCGCTGTCTGAGATTCGGGCCAGTTGTGTGTGTCCATGAGTTTGGTTGTACGGATACACAAAATTGCGGATTTCGGTGTCGTTGGCTACATAGAGGACCTGATCTTCTGGTCCTAAGCACAGAGATATATGTGTAAAACAAATTAAGTAAACAAATCAAATAAAAGCAAAGCAAGTCCAGGCAAAAACCAAAGCAAATAAACAAACAAATAAATCAAAACACAGCAATGAACAAAGCAAAATACCACATAAAAACAAACCAACAGCACCCCCCCCCCCCAAATAAAATAAATAAAAAAACAAGGCAAAAGGTACATTTAATAAAGTAAAAGAAAAGATTAAACAAACAAAAACATACAAAATAGGCAAAACCAAAACACAGCAAAAAAAGACAAGACAAAAAAAAGCAAAAAAAGAAACGAAACAAAAGCAACAAAAAAACATACCAAAAAAAAGAAGAAAAAAAAAAGAAAAGACAAAACCAAACCAAACCAAAACCAAGATCAAACAAAATTAAAGCCGACAAACAAAAAACAAAAACAACAAAGAAAAAAGCAAAAAATAAAATCAAACAAAAAAAAGGAAAACAAAAGATCAAACAAACAAAACAAAAATAAGACCAAAACGAAACGCAAAAATAAATAAAACCGAAGATTACAAAAATTTACAAAAGCAAAAAGATTAAAAAACAAAAAGCAAAAATAAAGAGGTTTATTTAATTATTAATGTTCAAACAACAACTCAAGAACTTCCAAACAAATCAAATGTTAGCTTGAATCCTGAAGTGTTTTGAATGAAAGCAACTAAACTCAGCCTAAAACTGTTTATTTGTATAATTTATTTTGTATTTGTATATTCTTTTACCCTTTGTGATGCATTCCCCATCGATCTCCTTGAAGTTTCGGTCACAAGTGCACTTGTACGAGCCCTTGGTGTTGGTGCAGTACTGCGAGCAGCTTCCAAAGCGCAGACACTCGTTCACCTCTGAGGAAAGAGAGGAACACATCCATCCATCAGCCTCTCCCACACGCTCTCCAGTGACATTTTTAACAGCGCTGCAGGGATGTCTCTCTGTTTGGGATTTCGGCTGAATCTCAGCTATCTGTGTTCAGCGCCTGCTGATTTCTGGACTTCCTGTTATGCTCAGTGAGATGACCCTGAAGCGACCGCTGACATACCTCCAACAGTTTAATGCCAGCGCTGGAACTGAATACAAAGAGACTTTTGCATTGTGGGCTTTGTACAAAAGACCTTTCATCCACTGGGATGCGCTAGGGGCAAGTATTCGCATTGTGTCTTTGCGTTTTATCACAAAATACCAAACCGAATGTCATTTATTTTAAAGAAAAACAGCACTGGTTCATTTTTCAAGCAGAATATTTCACCAAAATTATTCGGTTATAAATAATAAAACAGTAGATATGTAAGGCTTTTACAGAACGATTTATTATATCACAAATCAGCTCATGCTCAAAACGCAAGTGGACATGTCCTACACTTGATCAATCTTTGAATCATGTCTGAGAACCTTGTTGACAAAAAGAAAAATCGACCCATTATAAATCATTTCAAATCTTAAAATGCTCTGCATACTTCAATATTTTGCAGAATCCAGTTGAAAATCTCTTGAGCCACAGAGCTACACATAATTCAAATTTAAGATAGAGATATTAATGTTGACGTACCTTGTTCTGCTTAATCTATAACAGTAATTCTCAAAGCTCTCAAGACAAGAAAGTACAACATGGTACCATTTAGAAAGGACTAAAATGTAACTACATGAACTAATATTCAAATTGTGTGCCATTAATACTAAATGTTTGATATAGCCTTTGCATTGTTGTCAAACAACCGTTTAATTTTTTTTGTGTGTGTTTTGTTTTTGCAAGTTTCTTTTTAACCCTGCCTAAAATTATGTTAAAAAAAGATATGCCAAATATCAAAATACATCAGAAATCAGAACTAAAAATAAAAGTGTGATTTTTTTTTTTAATTAATATAAATTATTTATAGAATATTTAATTAAAACAATATTTAAATAATATGTAATTAATATAAGGGCTGTGCAATTAATCAAATTTGATTATCATGCGCATCTCGTCAGTAAAGCCGGTTTTGTGATTAGTAGTAAATCGCCATCACCTGCTTTCAGATTGAGCGGCATTTACTACACAGAGCCGTAGTTCACTGACAAGCAAGGCAAAATCGCATTCATAGTCACAGATGAATCGCTTTCAATAATGAACGTGATATTGCCTAGCTTGCCAGTGAACTATGGCTCTGTAATCACGAAACCGGCTTTACTGACGAGATGCGCATGATAATAGAATTTGATTAATTGCACAGCCCTAATTAATATGCAATATTAATATGATTTATACCATTTATATATATAGCATAATTTGTATTTTTATAAATAAACGTTTTACGTTTTTATTAATATACATTAATGATTGTAGGAATATTTTATTAATATGCAATATTATTTATATCATTAATAAAGAAAGATATATTTTATATCTATCAAAATTATATATTTTTATATATAAATACAAATATATATATTTATACTACGGGGCCGTTGAATGCTTGAATCTGATTGGCTGACGAACGTTCTAAGGTGTGCAATTATTTTCAGGGAAACGCATGGCGAATGTAGTTCCAGGCAGGTCTGGACCGCATTACATGTCCATATCACTTCGCCAAATGATTTGAGTTATTTCAAAGGTCCTTACAGCCTAAAACACCAAAAGAACCAAAACCCACAATGACACTGGCCAAACAAATAAATATAGTAAATATACGATAGATCATATCCATGTTTTTGCCACAAAATTACGCTTTATGTACGGAAAGCACATACTCTCTCTCTCTCCCGCTCTCTCTCCCTCACAGACAGTTTGCACACACATTAATATAAGCGCTAATGTTGTTAGCGCTACTCTGATGATTTTATCAGTAACATAGTTTAACAACTTAAAAACTACATGACTTCTCACAAGCGAAGTAACAATAATGGCGCTGTTCGTGAAAAAAAAATGAACTTTAAGTTTCACTATAACTAGACATTGCTGCCGAACACTACTGAGAGACACACAGACTCACAGAGGTAACGTTAATCTCTCTCTCTCTCTCACTCATAACTGTTAATAACTGTATTAGTCTGCTATCAACGGCTCGAGCCTTAAAATTACGTTTTGGAATTAGCAACGGATGAGATGCAGAAGAAATAATCCTACTCACAATAGCGATTTAAGTAGAAAAAACGGAAGAATGCCTTGAAATATATCATCTGATCAATGTCTTGAGGTGTGGCAACCATATTATAAGCGGAATAATTGACTTCGGTCCGTTGAATTATTAGAAAAAAACACCCGAGGTGGTGATGCGGTCACGATGCGAATTCAACGGCCCGTCGTCAATTATTCCTTACATATATATATATATATATATATATATATATATATATATATATATATGAATTAAATTGGTTTATTTTTTTATTAATATGCAATATTAGTTAGATACTAAATCAACGATAAAGTAATTATAATATTTTTTTATAACAATCATTACTGCAATTATTTAATAATTGCAAACAAATACTCATGTGTCAATAATTGTAACATTTTGTAATAATTGTAACTTTTTAATAATAATAATAATAATAAAGATTACTATTAATTTATTATTGTTGCTATTACTATTATTAATTTAACAATTAAAATAAAATATAAAATCACTTAAGCAAATTTGAGAGTTGTGAATGTATGTGTATGGTGAATCTTAATGAATGAAGACTGGAAATTGTCTTGGTATTTGTGACTCTGGATCACAAAACCAGTCTTAAGTCGCTGGGGTATATTTGTAGCAATAGCCAAAAATACACTGTATGGGTCAAAATAATAAATTTTTCTTTTATGCCAAAAAATCATTAGGATATTAAGTAAAGATCATGTTCCATGAAGATATTTTGTAAATTTCCTACCATAAATATATTAAAACTTCATTTTTGATTAATAATATGCATTGCTAAGGAATTAATTTGGCCAACTTTAAAGGCGATTTTCTCAATATTTAGATTTTTTTCCACCCTCAGATTCCAGATTTTTAAATAGTTGTATCTCTGCCAAATATTGCCCTATCCTAACAAACCACATATCTATGGACAGCTTATTTATTCAGCTTTCAGACAATGTATAAATCTCAATATTGAAAATTTGGCCCTTATGACAGGTTTTGTGGTCAAGGGTCACATTTTTGTACAAATTCTCTACCTTCACATTGCTTGGTTTTCTGGTTTCTCTGAAATCCATCTTTGCATTGGCAGACTGAAGGTGTTTTTGTATGGTTGCAGAAAGCGTCATCTCCGCACAAGTCGGCCCGTCCTCGACACGCACCATCGACAGAATCTGTGACCCACAGGGGACAAAATGAGACACTGTAAAGGTTTTACTCCACAAAATACAGAAATCCAATGCGAAGGAAGAAGGATTACAGAAGGAAGTACACTTACATGCCTTGCAGTCGCGCTCATCCGATCCACCGTCTTCGCAATCATCGAAGAAGTCGCACTGGAGCTCGGCCGGGATGCAGCGGTGATTGGCACAGGAGAATTCGGTCTTCCCGCATGGCCTCGGCCTTTTGATCACATCCACTAGAGAAAAGACAGAAAGAGAGATTGTTTAGAAAAGGAAATAGACAAAACACAAGAGACTGAAGTCCCACACTTACCACAGTCTTCTTCATCTGAATTGTCTCCACAGTCGTTCGCTCCGTTGCAGATTTGTTCGGTCCGCAGACATACTCTGTCATTTCTGCAGCGGAAGGGTCTGTTTGGAGGACATGGTAACTTTCCTGCAGGTCGAAACATACACAGAGTAATCATAACCTCGTTTTTCATCACAGAAGTGATCTTCTGCTTTTTTCTGTGGTTTGTACGTTTCAAATGTTGGTGAAGCGTTTGTAAAGTGCTCCAAGAACAATTTTTCAGACATTTTACTGCCAGGCCAACAGCGAAAACAATTTTCAGAGAAAAATCACTGTTTACTACAGTTCAGGTGTACAGTGTCAGGTTTAATGTGTGTTCAGGATGGTCAAAGTGTCCTGTATTGATTTTCTGCTCTTTTTTTGTTTGTTTTGTGAGGTTGTTCTCACATGACCTTATAAATGTGACCCATTTCAAACCAGACACTGATGCTCCTAAACTACACACTCTAACCTGGCATGCTCAACATATTAAAAACAAATGTCATAATTTCATTTAAATATGATATCATAAATTTCTTAAGAAATCAGAGAAAACCTTTAGATATTATTTTACAATTCATGATTAATCATCTGTGCTGACTTTGCACATTGAAATTGAAAATTATTTGAAAATTTTAAATTATTTTCGGATAAACATATTTTTGAATAAATTATGACATCAAAAGATGAATATGAGACAAGAGATCAGCATTTCAGCTTTTATTTCCAGGTATTCATATCTGGATCTGATAAACAACTTAGAAGATATCACCTTTTTGTTTGAACCCACCCATTTTTCATGTGAGCAAAAGTATTGGAACAGAAAGAATTAACATAGATTAAAGTGAAAAAGACTTAATATTTAGTTGCAAATCCTTTGCTTTCAATAACCGCATCAAGCCTGTGACCCATTGACATCACCAAACTTTTGCATTCTTCTTTTGTGATGCTTTTCCAGGCTTTCACCGCAGCCTCTTTCAGTTTTGGGGAGTTACTCCCTTCAGTCTCCTCTTTAGCAGGTAAAATGCATACTCTTATAGGGTTTAAGTGTGGAGATTGACTTAGCCAGTCTAAAACCTTCCACTTCTTGCCCTGATGAACTCCTTTGTTGTTTTGGCACTATGTTTTGGGTCATTATCTTGCTGCATGATGAAGGATCTCCCAATCAGTTTGGTTGCATCTTTCTGTAAATTGTCAGACAAAATATTTCTGTAGACTTCGGAGTTAATTTTGCTACTGCCGTCATGTGTTACATTATTAAAGAAGATTAATGAGCCTGTCCCAGAAGAAGCGATGAAAGCCCAAGCCATTACATTACCTCCACTGTGTTTCAGATGAGCTTGTATGTTTGGGATCATGAGCAGATCCTTTTTTCTCCAAACTTTAGCCTTTCCATCACTTTGGTCCATAAAATCAGTCCATAAAACTTGTCCCAGAATTTTTGAGGCTTGTCTCCTATTCTTCTTGCTAATGAGTGGTTTGCATCTTCTGGTGTAGCCTCTGTACTTTTGTTCATGAAGTCTTCATGAACAGTAGATTGTGATACCTTCACTCCTGCCCTCTGGAGGTTGTTGCTGATGTCACTAACAGTTGTTTTAGGGTCTTTCTTTACAGCTGTCACAATGTTTCTGTCGTCAACTGCTGACGTTTTCCTTGATCTACCCGTTCGAGGTGTGTTACTTAGTACACCAGTGGTTTCTTTCTTCCTCAGGAGATTCCAAATGGCTGTACTTGCTATTGCCAGTGTTTGTGCAATGGTTTGATTGCTTTTTCATCTTCTCTCAGCTTCACAATTGCTCGTTTTTCACCCATAGACACCTCTCTGGTTTTCATGTTGGTTACACATCTAACTAACTATAAATGCAGTCTGCACGGATCTGAAACTGAGCGCAGACATTCAGTGCTATTTATTGTTTGAATAATCAATTAATAGGACACACCAGGGCAACAAAACACACCTGTCAGTCACATGTTCCAATACTTTTGGTAACATGAGCAATGGGTGGGTTCAAACAAAAGGTGCTATCCTCTAAGTTGTGTATCAGATCCAGATGAAAATACCTGTAAATAAAAGCTGAAATGTTAATCTCTCATCTCATATTCATCTTTTGATGTCAAACCCAAATATTTTCAGTCTACAACAAAAATAAAGGAATTGGCCTCACTGTTCCAATACTTTTGGAGGGGAGTGTATATATATATATATATATAGTGGAGAAAAAAATGATGTAGAATTAAAATAAATAAATAATCAAAGCAAAACAAAAACGAGGGAAATATAATTAAAATAAAATGTTAAACCGAACCAAATTAAAAACAAACCAAAAACCCAAATAAAACCAAGCTGAAAAATGCACCAAAAGACACACAAATGAAAAGTAAAAAATAAAATAAAACAAAACAAACAAACAAACACACATACAAACAAACAAACAAAAATATTTATGCATAAAAATAAAATAAATAAATACATAAAAATCAGTGGAGAAAGAAGCATGTCAAGCAAATTAGCTATAAATGTACCACACATGATAAAAATAAATACATGTTTTTAAATAAATAAATAAATAATATTTATTTTAGTGAATCATTTTTATTTATTTTTTATGGGTCTTCAATGGGAAAACAATTGTACGTGAAGTTAAATAAGTATAAAATGTCTTAAAAATAAATATAAATAAATAAAACGACTAAAGCAAAACAAAAACAAATATGTAAATAAATCAAAACTAAAACAAAACACACAAAGAAAAATAAACCAAACTAAACCTCAAACGACATAAACAAACAAACAATAAACAATATAAAAAAATGTATACAGTCTGATTTCAGTGGAAAAGAACCACTAGTCATAAACGTACCACACATGTTTGAATCTTCGTCAGAGTTGTCTCCGCAGTCATCCTCACCATCACACAGCCAGACCAGCAGCTTACACAGCGTGTTGTTGCAAACAAACTCGTCTGCGCGGCAAGCCAACGACCCTGCAAACAAAAGATTTAACAATTTATTATAGTTTAACAACACAACACATAAAAACTGATTGAGTTGTTACATACATTATTCAAATGAAACTGTTTATTGGTTGTTGCAGTTTTATGGACATTTGATTTGTTTGACAAGTTTTCATGCTGTTAATTTAATGTAAAATAAGAGTTTAATATATGCAATAATTCTCACTTCAAAAACATGAGATTTGGGCTCCTGCTGCTTTCAAAAAAAGTAACAGGACACTAATTTGCACCTTATTCAGAGAAAGTTTGTGAACATATAATTACATGACTTGTGAACGCATTTGAATTTATTGAACTATATCTTATCTGCAACCTTGCACATTCCCATACAAGGACAATCTTGGTGCATTTTGATGTTCTTGAAATAAATGTGAATTTAATCTACAATTAAATATTCAAACGAATGAGTTCACATGTTATTTTCACATGAATATATCCTGGTAATTTTTGTATCTGAAGCAATTTCTGCATTCATATAGATTTCTATAAGACGTCTAACATTCATTAACCATCTGTAAAGATTTATTTCAAAGCCATTTTTGTTGTTGAAATAAATATATAAATAAACTCCATCTGGCATTGAGATGCTTTTAATCACCATCAACTGAAAATACATTTTTACTTCCTATTCCAACAGCGACAAAACCTTCTATAAACCCTGATGATAAAATTTATGGAGCCCATTTAGTTCCTCAGGTACAGTGAAGCACAAGCATTACAGAGATTGTCAAAGCAAAAGCATCAACTGGGGAAAATAAGAATGATTGTTACCTATAAAATGACCTGAGATCAGTTATCGTGGCGGCTTTTAAAGGCCTAAGTTTGGCTCTGAGTTCAGAAAGCATGTTTTTTTATAAGCTTAAAGACGCTGTTAGAGTAAGAGCATTGCTTTTTCTGAAAATACGCCCTGCTTTTCTCACCCTGAACCCTCTTTCTTTGTCATCAGGTCTGAGCGAGAGAGTTTTCTAGCAGGCGTTTGACAGAAATGGACATTAATATAACAAAGTTTCCCTGAATAAAAGAAGACACCGTGACGCTGGACCAAAGCAGGGCGGAAGGGTGCAAATGCAAGATTCACAAACGACAGCACTTAAAATCAAAGTTAAATAGCAATAGCTTAAAACTCTAAAGTTTGTTTAAAAAAGCAACGTCATGAATGGAAATTAAATGATACTAAAATTGTCTCTCATTTAGGCTTTTCTCATTTTTATGCCCTACGCTATGAAAGTAATCATACGTGGGGGGGGAAAAATAAAAAGACGGATAAATAACTAAAGAAATAACATTTATTGAAATAATACATATTTATTTAAATTAAAATAAATAAATGAATTAAATTAATTGTATCAATCAAATTTAGACTATAATAAATCACATAACAGAAAATATGACATGTGAAAAACAAAAACAAAAGTATGAATCAAAGAAAATTAAATTATACTAAAATTGTCGCTTGTTTGGGTTTTTCTTATTTTATGTAGCACACTATGAAAAGAATCGTGGAGGATAGATAGATAGATAGATAGATAGATAGATAGATACACACGTGGTCAGAATTGTTGGTACCCTTGGTAAATATGATCAAAGAAGGCTGTGAAAATGAATCTGCTTTGTTAATCCTTTTGATCTTTTATTTTTTTTAAATCACAAAAATCTAAGCTTTCATTGGAGAATAATAATATTTTTTTTTTTCAAATACATGTTGGACACAATTACTGGTACCCCTAGAAATTCTTATGAGTAAAATATATCAGAAATATATTCCCATTTATATTCACAATTTTGAGCACACCAGCGTGATTATGAACATGAAATTATCCAGCCATGGCTTCACAGCAATATAAATAGGAGGGAAAACAAAACAAATGCCAAATTCCAAATTAATCATTCATCACAATGAGAAAAAACAAATAATATATTTCTGATTTGCAGCATAAGATAATTGAGCTTCACAAATAAGTGTAAGAATAAGTGGCTTTAAGAAAAGAGCTAGAGCAGTGAAAATTCCCATTTCCACCATCAGGGCAATAATTAAGAATTTCCAATCAACAGAAAATGTTATGAAACTGCCTGGAAGAGGACGTGTGTCTATATCGTCCTAATGCACGATGAGAAGGAGAGTTTGAGTGGCTAAAGACTCTTCAAGGACCACAGCTGGAGAATTGCAGAAAAATGTTGAGTTTCGGGGTCAGAAAACCTTTTAAAAAATTATCAAACAGCCCCTACATCTTCAAGAAAAAAATCAAGAAAAGATAATGCTTTCACCAAAAAACAATCTCCAGCATATTCAGTTGTCAGACACGACTGGAACTTCAAATGGGACTGGCTTCTATGGTTAGATGAAACTAAAAAACTGAGCTTTTTAGCAGCAAACACTCAAGATGGGTTTGGTGAACACAGGGATAAAAAGCACCCCATGTTTACAATGAAATATACTGCTGTATTTTTGATGTTGTGGGCCTATATTTCTGATGGAGGTCCTGGACATCTTGTTTAGATACATGGCATCATGGATTCTATCAAATACCAACAGTTAAAAAAATCAATAAGTGACTGACTCTGTTAGAAATCTTAGAATGGGCCACGTTTGGATCTTCCAACCGGACAATAATCCAAACACAAACCTCAAAAACAACACAAAAATGGGTCACTGGGCACAAAACCAAGCTTCTGCTATGGCCATTTCAGTCCTCTGACCTGAACCCTGTAGAAAATGAGTGAGGTGAACTGAAGAGAAGAAGCACCGTCATGGAGCTGTGAATCTGAAGGATCTGGAGAGATTCTGGATGAAGGAATGGTCTCTGATCTCTTGTCAGGTGTTCTCTAACCTCATCAGGCATTATAGGAGAAAACTCCTATACTATTTTGGCAAATGGAGGTTTCAAAAAGTATTGAATAAAAGGGTGGCGTTAATTGTGTCCAATGTGTATTAGAGAAAAACATTTATTTCATAATGATATTTCCCCCCATTTAAAATTCTTATTCTCCAATGAAAGGTAAGATTTTTGTGATTTTTTTAAATAATAGATCAAAAGGATTAACGATGCAGATTTATTTCCACAGCCTTCTTTGATCATATTTACCAAGGGTGCCAATAATTCTGACCACGTGTGTAGACAGACAGACAGACAGACAGATAGATAGATAGATAAAAATAAAAGATAGATAGATAGAGAAATAATAGACCAATAAACTAAGAAATAAACCAACCAATAAACAAACCTATTTATTCTATTTTATAGAAAACAAGTTATAATAAAAAAATGTTAGTTTTTCTCATTTTATTTCCTACACAACCATGTGATATTTATTTATTTTTATTTTATTTTATTTTTTTTATTATTTTTTTATTTTAAGACCAAAATCACAGAAAAAACTAAACCAATAACAATTTTTAGCTCAGGTATTTAGTGGATTTTGAAGATTGATTCTTTACTAAGCAACCACTGTATGTAACACATCTCAGTGTAATAAAATGGGGGAAAAAACTGTAAGCAACTGTAATAAAAAAAATAAAAATAATATTACAATGCAATAAATAAATAAAACACCTTAGCAACTGCACAGAATCACCCTGGCAAACAGGACAAACACTTTGCATAAATATTCAGAATTTTACCGAATTTGTCTTCTGAGACTATAAAAACCTGGTTAACTGGCTTGTTTTGAACGCACTGTGTAATATTTAACTTAGCTTAACATATTGATTTAAATCTATTACATATTTATAACAGGAAGCAGGAGAGAAACAAAAGAACTTTCCAGATCTACTTGAGTGCTAAAACTAAAACGCCTTCACCATCAAGACTCGACAAAGATCAAAGGCGTCCGATTGTGGAAAAACACCAGGAAGTCAGACAATTCAGTCAATACTCATCCACTGACTCAGTGCGGTCTGAAAGAAACACGAACTCTGAAGAGACATCTTATGAAATTTAATATAACCACAACAACGTTTAGGAGACAGAAAATTGCAAATAAATAAATAAACCGTTTAGAAACTGGACTTCATCTTTGATGCAAACACTTCCAAAGAGCCGCAGGTGTGGGACGGCTGGCGTTGTCTTCGCAACAACATCAACAAGCGCAATTTTTCAAAACACTGAAATTAGGCCTTTCATGTAGTCGCTTGTCAGATATCAAGTGGAAACACGGAACCTTTCATCCTCGCCAATTTTCACAAATATTGGGGAAATTACTTCTCTCATGAGGCTGGGGATTTTTCCGCTCTGTGCTACACACAGCTCGGCTGATCCGCCGTAATGTATTCTTCAGATGATCATGTTTGTGAAAATCCCTCAAGTCTGTCATGGGTTGAAACTGAAATTTAAAGGTACTGGCATAAATGTGTCAGCCTGTCGCACATGTCTGTCACTCTGGGTCGTACGCCACAGATTTGGGCTTCTACAGCTGATGCAACACTTACATTTAGTTAACATACTATTTATGCAATATTTGGCACTAGCAAACACATAATGCTTAAACAACCACATACAGACCTGTAGTAAAGATAACACATACAGGAAACATATCAGAAATAAATAAAATAACTTTTTTTTATTTCATTTTATTAGTTTAGTAAATGCTAATGACTTTATTTGTACTATGACATGTTTGTACTATGAGTAAATTATTTTATTATTTTGTTATAGGAAAAGTTAGTTATACATATGTACAGATTTATAAATAATAATAATAATAATAATAATCATCATCATCATCACCATCAACAACAAATATACACTACTACTTTATTATATATTATTATTATTATTATATTTACATTTAATTGTTTTATGTTATTTAATAAATAAGTACCTGAATGAGAGAGTGAGTGAGACAGACATACAGATAGATAGATAGATAAACAGAACTTAATTTCAACATTTACTTTCTCAATCCCATGCAAAGCATGCTGGGAACTAGAAATGTGCTGCCCAATAACAGATTTTGGAGCATTACCCTGGTCACAGTTGTCCTCATCACTTTGATCCAGACAGTCAAAGACTCTGTCACACCTCCAGCGAGCGGGAACACAGTGTGCCCGATTCCAACACAGGAACTCGTCCTCCTTACACTCCCGGATACAGTCCACCTGCCCACACACACACACACACACACACACACACACACACGGCTCAACTCAATTTCAATAACTCAACTGAATGATTGCTTGAATTAAGAAGCGTGTCCTCTTTAGCAATGACCTTTGATCTTTTCCTACAGCTGAAATTGCTTTTTATATATAATGTATGGAAGAAATGTGGCCTTGGCTCTCCAGGGGCCTTTGAAAAATATGTCTGTTTTAATGGGCCTTATTAGGACAGGCAAACTCATTTTGAACTGTTGACACTGCATTATGAGTGAGGGTGTAATTAAAGCAAAGTCCCTCGAGAAAACAGAGTACAGTCTTGAGGAAAAGGCCTGCTATTACCAAGAGACAATGCAGCAATACTGTGCAACACTGCATCAGAGTTAACGAGTTCACCCCAAAAAAAAAAAAGAAAAAAAAAAAAGAGCATTCTTTCATCATTTGAATCAATTACACATTTTTAATAGGTCTGTTTTACAGCTTGAAAATGTTGGACCCGTTGACTATATTGATGGAAACATTCTTCAAAATATCTTTTAATGTGCTGCAGAAAAAAAAAGCAAAAAAAAGCCACATGAGTTACGACAATACAGCAATATTTATTGATTGATTGTTTGTTTTAAATAATGATATTTATTATAACTAATTGTTTTGATAATAAATGAACAAAACAAAAAGTTAATTATAACCACACTGGAGAATGAAGATGAAGAATTTGAACAATGAAGAATGAAGAATTTGCATTGTATTATTATTATTATTATTAAATATTTGTATTCACTTCAAATACATTCCAAAATAATTTGAAAAATGATTATTATTATTATTATGAGTACTAGTATTTGTATAATGTAAATATGGATTAGATAAATTATATTGATTAATTAGCTAACTGACTGAAAGGTTAGTTATAACTGTGTAAACAAAGATAATAAATAAATAAATAAATAAATATATTTATTTTTTAATTTATTTATTATATGTAATTTAAGTAGTTTTATTCAAATATTTTTATTACATACCTAACTACATGAAAAGTTATGTATAACCATGTACACTCAAATTTTGAAAAAGAAAAATAAAAACAGAGAATAATAATAATAATAATTTTTCACACAAACTTTGTACAACAGGGCAAAGCAAGACCTTTTTGGATCATGAAAGTTAAACTAGAAAATTATTATTATTATGCACTGTATTGATGAAAACAGCTGAAACATTCTTCAAAATCTCTTATTTTTAATGTGTTGTAGGAAGAACAAAGCCATATAAGTTTGGAACATCATGAGGGTGAGTAAATTATGGTAATTTTCATTTTTGAGTGCAAGTACTTGAAAAGTATCTACATTTTGTAGGAAACACTTTATTGTAATCAGAAAATGTGTTTTTTTCTGTGTATGTACACAACTGACCTCATCAGATCCATCTGAACAGTCATTTTGTCCGTCACAGCGTTGACCAGCCGACACACAGCCTCCTCCAACACAAACATACTCGTTCTGAGCGCAAGATGTCGGCCGAGCTGTGCAGACACAAGGAATTGGCAAAATAAAGTCAAGACAAGAAATCATCCATCAAATAATCCTATAATAAGATCAATCAATCTACATGTCCTGGGACAATCTGTTCCTTGAAAGCATCCGTCTCGCACACGTGACTGCCTGCTGTAGATCGACACGGTCTGAAATAAACCGAGCTGCAGTTTCGGTCAGCGAGAGGTTGCCAGAGATTTCTGGCTGCACTTTTTGAAGTGTTTTCAGCCACATTAATATTAATCGTAGGGTAAAATTCCCCTGGCTTGCCTCAAGTCACAGGGAAGGAGCAAAAAAATGGAAAGGGAGTGTGAGAGCTTTCTGAATGCATCTCCAGCGGTCTTACGATCAGAATAATTCACTGGGTGGTGCAGGCGCGGATGGACTCATGTACCCTGTGCACAACACACAACGCTGAAATATTCAAGACGAGGGCCAAGAAAGATGGCAGGGAGACCTCAACTTAAAAAAAAAACAAACAAAAAAAAACATTTCAAGTCTCTTGGGGTTAAAGTAACAGATGAAGCTGAAGTTCGGAACATGCAGTATTCTGAGTTCTTGAGTGTTTTTGGGTTCTTTAGCTTTAGATAAAAGTTGTGTGTGTGTGTGTCTGTGTGTGTGTGTATGTGTATGTGTATACACACACACTCACACACACACAGATATTAAGTTGAAAATAAGTATGATGATTTAATAGTAGTTTTAATAAAAATATTAAAATAATGATAAAAAAATATATATATATTATTATTAAAATGTATATAATGTTAAATAATATGCAATATAATGATTTAATGATAATTTTAAAGACAAATAATAAAAATGAAATACATTACATTAAATTACATATTAAATTATATACATTTTAAATATATAAATAAATAAATTATATATATATACACACATACATACATACAACACAGACTAAGTTGAAAATGTGTGTGTGACTTAATAATAGTAGTATAATAATAGTAGTATAATAATAGTAGTTTTAATAAAAATAATAAAATAATGATTATTATTATAAAAAATTTATATAATGTTAAATAATATGTAATATAATGATTTGATAATATTGATAATAATAATTTCAAAGAATAAATAATTTAAATTGTTACAATTTAAATACAATTTAAATAATTATTAAAATTAATTTCATTATGATTAATAATATTAATTTTTAATGAACAAAATTAATTATTTTAATGAAAAATAGTATTTTATCATTATTAAATAAAATGAACTACAATTGTATGTATGTATGTATGTATATTATATATGTATGTATATATATGTATGTATATATATATATATATATATATATATATATATATATATATACTGTATATATATAGTTATAGATATATAGATATAGATATAGATAGATACTGACTTAAATTGAAAGAAAAAAAAACTTCATTTTGACTTCAAAGCTCTGGGGAGGAGCGTAGCTTGCTATTGACATCACGGAGGAAGTGAATATTGAAAATCCATCTTGAGTAAGTGGCCATCTTGAGTAAGTGGATTTGCCATCTGTTCCTCAGGAATAGATGAAAAGGGAGATGAGAGGATGATATTTGCCTCCTTATGTAAATGCACTGAAAGCATTACAGGTAGATGTTCTGGGTGCATGTAAATACTTGCAACAAAAGGCAACATACTTCTTTTATAGCAACCTCTCTTAAAACATAAATTGGGCCGGGGTGTTTGCAGGTGTACCAAACTTACATCAAGTGTACTTAAACAGCAGTTTTAGACTCTAAGGAGTGTATCGCTGAGGGAGGAACAAGCCGTTCCCTGCAATGAAACTCCTGACATTTAAATGCAGAAGATGACAAATGTGGGGGTCATTTTGCTGTTAGTTTTAAGCGGAAGTAGCTTAGCGGTTATAAAAGAAGGCAGCAGGTTTGAGGTCTCCAGTCACCATTGTGTAGTCATAGGCCTATGATTCCCTTTGGATAAAAGGTGTCCGCTCGGTGACATGTGATTATAGGTAGTGCCAAGCTAGTTGTCATGGGAACAGCTTTGATTGCTTCTGGATCCGTTTGCATTGATTTAAAAGTGTGAAAGCAGCTAACCTGTCATGGCAGTGTTGGCAGGGCATGCAGTTGGCCTCATCTTCACCAGTTTTGCAGTCTTCTGTCCATCACAGAGCCATTTGACTGATGATACAGAGATGATTCAGGCACTGGAACTGATCCTCGGAGTCAGTGGCTTCTCACAGCCTCTCTGAAATCACACGTACATGGATATCACACACTCTAACAGGAACCAGATGTAACTGATGTTTAGCAATTGACGAGATGCGGTGCTTGAAAAACCTCGTCAGAAGTTGATCGGTGCAGTCAGTCACCGTCTGCAGCGAAGCGTGAGGAGATGCACTCTCCGTTGGCGCAGATGAAATGGTGTATTCAAGAATCTGCATGTTACTGGCTCTGAAAAGAGAAGAGAGAGAACAGCCTAACATGGATGGATTCAGAATTTGGACTTCTTTAACTATTGGAAGCAAGGACTGTGAAAGCGAAATAAGCTTTTGGCAGCAGTAAAAGCAAAAAGACTTACAACAAACAAGTGGCTAAACGTTTTTGATTGTATTGTTATGAACAGAAAGACACGTCCAGACTTTCTTGGTGGTACGATCTGGCCAGAAGCCTAAGAAATGCCATGAGGGAAAATGTGAATAAGTCGAGTGCAAGTAAATAAGAGAAAAGATGAATAAAGAATTGGTAAACGTTTAGATCAACAGAAATATAAAGAGTTCAAACAAGTGAATACATGCAAACAAACGAAAACTAAAATCAAAAAGTAGTGTTCATCGAAATAACTAAAGGAAAATCAGACATACAGAACAAATAAATAAGAAAACAAGATGAACAGAATAATGACAAAGAAAACAAACAAACCAGTAAATACACAAAACAAAAATACAGAGAATTAACAAACAAATGAAATAAACAAAAATTTAAAATAAATAAACAACTAAAAGATTAAAGAACAAAAGAAAGAGACAGAATGAACAAATGAATTACAGAGAAAATAACATACAAAAAGAAAAAATAGAACTCAAAAGAAAGACCAAGCACAAGACAGACAACATGAGAGAATAAACAAACATACAAAAGATGAAAAAGACAGAACAGACAGACATAAAAAGGAAAAAACAAACAAGTAAATAAACAAATCAAAGAAAGACATGAAATAAAATGAGCGAAAAACAGAATTAAAGACAGAAAGAATGAGTGACAAAACTAAAGCACACACACACACACGAACACAGAGAACAAACAAATAGGCAAACAAATTGAAAGCGAGAAAATGAAAGTGAACGAGAAAACTAATGAAAGACTGAACAAAGGAAAGATTCAAAGTAGAAAGAAATGAACAAACAAATAAACGAACAAAACAAAAGTAAGAAACAATTAAAAGAACAAAAAAAGACAATAAACAAGCAAAAAAAATACACAAAACTAATAAAAACAAACAAACATTAAAGAACAAAAAATAAGACAGAGAAAAACAAATGGTTAAACAATTAAAACCTCCAAAGTTTTTTTTATATATATATTTTCATTTTTTTTATATACAGTATGTACATTTATAACACTAGATTTTGTTTTATATTACCTTTGCATCAAATTACAAAAAAACGAGTTAATGCGAGGGTGTTTCTAATACAGCATCTATAGGAGTGATGGTAAATTTGACATCATTCTCTCTTTTGACTGTTGTAAGTCTCTTTCTATTTTTTTCCTTTTTTAAGTTGAGAAGACACTATTGGGGAGTTTTTCTTTTGCTATTTGAGCAAATGGGAATGCAAAAAATAAATATGATGTAATCCCCCATTCACTGCTATAGAAGATTACCCAACTATGACGACTTGGAAAGAAAGAAAGAAGGAAAAGAAAAAAAAAGAAAAAAGAAAGGAGAAAAACTAAAGAAAATCAGACATACAGAACAAATAAATAAGCAAAACAAGTGAACAGATGAATGACAGAAAACAAACAGAACAGTAAATACAACAAACAAAAATACAATTTAAATAATTATTAAAATTAATTTCATTATGATTAATAATATTAATTTTTAATGAACAAAATTAATTATTTTAATGAAAAATAGTATTTTATCATTATTAAATAAAATGACTACAATTGTATGTATGTATGTATGTATGTATGTATGTATATATATATATATATATATATATATATATATATATATATATATATACTGTATATATATATAGATATAGATATATAGATATAGATATAGATAGATACTGACTTAAATTGAAAGAAAAAAAAACTTCATTTTGACTTCAAAGTAGAGGTCTTCACGGAGGACCCGAGACCCGAGGACCCGGGACCCGGGACCCGACCCGGTACCCGTACGGGTTCGGGTCTATATTTTAAAAGGTCAGCCGGGTCCGGGTCGGGTCCCAATCTATTAATTCGGGTCCCGGGTCTGTTTAACATTGTGTGTAGGCTAATACCCGAGTCGATCGGAGAACACCGCACCCGCCAGAGATCAGTGTTAGTCAGCATGCGTGTGTGTAACTTGCAGTTTGTAAAATTAGGATGAGAAAAGTGTGAGGAAATAAGGTGGAAGAAAAAAACCACGCGTTACCTCAGCCGCCAGAAGCAGAGCGCGCGTGGAGTTAATGTTAGTAGTAGGCTACTGCAGGCGGACGGTGATCATGGATTCCTTCATGAGTGATGTGAAAAAAAAGCTGAAACAAAACTGAAGAGGCGCACCTGTTATTGAACACGCACGCAGTAGAGTGTAACGAATTTATAATTCTGTGCATTTTTTGCTAAAAAAAAATTGCTCCGAGTCTTTATTACAACCAACAAAAAGTATCGTTATTGTAGTTCAAAAGGGGAAACGTAACAGTCGAAGCTGACTCCAGATGAAAAAAAAACTGCGAAGTTGCATTGGTCATCCGTCTCCATCTCAGCAAGTAGACTTTTAAACTGGAATAATGAGTGGATTAAGAAGCTCTTTCAGTCGGCAAGAGAGAGGAACAGCCTAACATGGAGGGAAATTTATTGGCAAGGAGGATTGTATGCATCGCAGTCAGGGAAACTAACAGTAGTTAAGGCAAAAAGGTTTTTTTTTTTCGCAACTTGATCATTGACTTAATAGCATTTGCTGTGCAATATGTGCCGATCGGGACGGGTACAGTCGGGTCTGTGTCTTCCCAGCCGGGTTTGGGTCCGCGTCGGGTCCGGGTAGTACATTTATGGCATTTCTCGGGTCTGCACGGGTTCGGGTCCCACTTTCAAATAAAATACGGGTCCGGGTCGGTTCCGTGCAGCATATTTACGGGTCTCTTCGGGTTCGGGTACGAATTTTTGGACCCGTGAAGACCTCTACTTCAAAGCTCTGGGGAGGAGCGTAGCTTGCTATTGACATCACGGAGGAAGTGAATATTGAAAATCCATCTTGAGTAAGTGGATTTGCCATCTGTTCCTCAGGAATAGATGAAAAGGGAGATGAGAGGATGATATTTGCCTCCTTATGTAAATGCACTGAAAGCATTACAGGTAGATGTTCTGGGTGCATGTAAATACTTGCAACAAAAGGCAACATACTTCTTTTATAGCAACCTCTCAGTACCAAACTTACATCAAGTGTACTTAAACAGCAGTTTTAGACTCTAAGGAGTGTATCGCTGAGGGAGGAACAAGCCGTTCCCTGCAATGAAACTCCTGACATTTAAATGCAGAAGATGACAAATGTGGGGTCATTTTGCTGTTAGTTTTAAGCGGAAGTAGCTTAGCGGTTATAAAAGAAGGCAGCAGGGTTTGAGGTCTCCAGTCACCATTGTGTAGTCATAGGCCTATGATTCCCTTTGGATAAAAGGTGTCCGCTCGGTGACATGTGATTATAGGAGTGCCAAGCTAGTTGTCTGGGAACAGCTTTGATTGCTTCTGGATCCGTTTGCATTATTTAAAGAGCGTGTGAAAGCAGCTAACCTGTCATGGCAGTGTTGGCAGGGCTGCAGTTGGCCTCATCTTCCCCAGTTTTGCAGTCTTCCTGTCCATCACAGAGCCATTTGACTGAGATACAGAGATGATTCAGGCACTGGAACTGATCCTCGGAGCAGTGGCTCTCACAGCCTCTCTGAAATCACACGTACAGGATATCACACACTCTAACAGGAACCAGATGAATGATGTTTAGCAATTGACGAATGCGGTGCTTGAAACCTCGTCAGAGTTATCGGTGCAGTCGAAGTCACCGTCGCAGCGGAAGCGTGAGGAGATGCACTCTCCGTTGGCGCAGATGAAATTTTTCGAATTGCATGTTACTGGCTCTGAAAAGAGAAGAGAGAGAAAGACATGGATGGATTCAGAATTTGGACTTCTTTAACTATTGGAAGCAAGGACTGTGAAAGCGAAATAAGCTTTTGGCAGCAGTAAATCAAACAAACAAACAAACAAGTGGCTAAACGTTTTTGTTGTATTGTTATGAACAGAAAGACACGTCCAGACTTTCTTGGGGTACGATCTGCCAGGAAGCCTAAGAAATGCCATGGAGAAAATGTGAAAATGAGTGCAAGTAAATAAGAAAAAGATGAAAAAGAATTGGTAAACGAACAACAGAAATAAAAGGCAAACAAGTGAATACATGCAAACAAACAAAACAAATAAAAAGTGTGTATGAAATAACTAAAGAAAATCAGACATACAGAACAAATAAATAAGCAAAACAAGTGAACAGATGAATGACAGAAAACAAACAGAACAGTAAATACAACAAACAAAAATACAGAGAATTAACAAACAAATGAAATAAACAAAAATTTAAAATTAAATAAACAACTGAAAGATTAAAGAACAAAAGAAAGAGACAGAATGAACAAATGAATTACAGAGAAAATAACATACAAAAAGAAAAAAAGAACTCAAAAGAAAGACCAAGCACAAGACAGACAACATGAGAGAATAAACAAACATACAAAAGATGAAAAAGACAGACAGACAGACATAAAAAGGAAAAAACAAACAAGTAAATAAACAAACCAAAGAAAGACAGAAATAAAATGAGCGAAAAACAGAATTAAAGACAGAAAGAATGAGTGACAAAACTAAAGCACACACACACACACACGAACACAGAGAACAAACAAATAGGCAAACAAATTGAAAGCGAGAAAATGAAAGTGAACGAGAAAACTAATGAAAGACTGAACAAAGGAAAGATTCAAAGTAGAAAGAAATGAACAAACAAATAAACGAACAAAACAAAAGTAAGAAACAATTAAAAGAACAAAAAAAGACAATAAACAAGCAAAAAAAATACACAAAACTAATAAAAACAAACAAACATTAAAGAACAAAAAATAAGACAGAGAAAAACAAATGGTTAAACAATTAAAACCTCCAAAGTTTTTTTTATATATATATTTTCATTTTTTTTTATATACAGTATGTACATTTATAACACTAGATTTCGTTTTATATTACCTTTGCATCAAATTACAAAAAAAACGAGTTAATGCGAGGGTGTTTCTAATACAGCATCTATAGGAGTGATGGTAAATTTGACATCATTCTCTCTTTTGACTGTTGTAAGTCTCTTTCTATTTTTTTCCTTTTTTAAGTTGAGAAGACACTATTGGGGAGTTTTTCTTTTGCTATTTGAGCAAATGGGAATGCAAAAAATAAATATGATGTAATCCCCCATTCACTGCTATAGAAGATTACCCAACTATGACGACTTGGAAAGAAAGAAAGAAGGAAAGAAAGAAGGAAAGAAAGAAAGAAAGAAAGAAAGAAAGAAAGAAAGAAAGAAAGAAAGAGATGGAGCATCTCAAGAAAGAGATCTCCTTGATCACAATAAGTGAGCGCTGCTGTGTCACTCCTCTAACTTTATTAGCAGTCTCTCTGCATCCAGCTCCAGCGCTCTGCAGATTATCTGCCCTGACATCATGACTCCACGACCCAATGAGAACCTTTATATCCTCCCAGTGATGTTTCTGTGTGAGGCTCCCAAGGTGAATCCAACAGAGGAAAAGAAATTGAACCTCTATCTGGTTTCACTCCCACCCAGTAAATGAGCAAAAAGTGGGAATTCATCTCTAGATAGAGTAGGTGACCACATATGAGTCATATTTTCTCTCTTATTCTCTCTTCTATTGTTAAATTTGCTGATGATACTGTGGTTCTGGGCCTCATTTCCAACAATGATGAGACCGCATACTTGGGTGAGGTAGAGAGACTTACATCATGGTGCCAGGACAACTGTCTCTCTCTGAACGTGAGCAAAACTAAAGAGCTGATTGTAGACTTCAGGAAGAGACAGCAGCGGCCCTACACTCCTCTTATGATCAGCGGGACCCCTGTGGAGAGGGTGAGCAGCTTCAAGTACCTCGGTGTAAACATCTCCGAGGACCTGACTTGGACTGCACACATTCAAACACAGGTCAAGAAAGCCAGGCAAAGACTTTGTACCATCTGCGACAGCTGAGGAAATTCAGGGTCTCACCAGCAATCCTGAAAACTTTCTATTCAGGGGCCATAGAAAGTGTATTGACTCAGTGCATCTCAGTGTGGTACAGTAACGCCACAAATCAGGACTGCAAAGCTCTGCAGAGAGTCGTGTGCTTAGCTGAGCGCATCTCAGGGTCTGGACATCTTCCTCAAACGCTGCAAAAGCAGAGCTGCAAAAATAATCAAGGACTCAAATCACCCCGGTAACCGTCTTTTCACTCTGCTGCCATCTGGCAAGCGCTTCAGGGGCATGATGGCAAAAACTGAGAGACTGAGGAGGAGCTTCTACCCTCAGGCCATCAGGCTCCTAAACTCAGTCTCATAACATCTACAGGACTCAATTTAATAGACTGTAAAAAACACCCATCATTCTCCATCATCCGCATTGCTGCTATGTGTACATACCCGGTACAACCTGTTTGCACATTCCTCTTGCACATCCCTGTTTATATTAATATTTATTAAATCCACAGTAGACTGTATTGCACATTTTAGTTCATTGCACATTTTACTCATTTTATTTTATTTTTTACTTATTTTTTATCTTATTCCTACCTATATTTATATATACTCTCCTGTGTTATGTTTCATCTTTTATTTTTTTGCACTGTCCATTGAGCGGACCTGTCCTGACCTACATTTCACTACTGATTATACCCTGTATGATTGTGTATGTGACAAATAAACAAGAACCTTGAACCTTATCAGATTGAAATCATGCAAAAATAGAACCTTTTGTACACAAATAGACTTTAAAATGTAAGTCGAGTCAAACACTCTTCAGTAGCCTGTGTTCATTAAGATTGTTAAAAACGGGCTCTAGGGAAATGCTGCATGCTGATACTGAATACATAAGATGTTTGTATTAGTGTCTGTTGTGATGTAGATCAGTGAGGGATCCGAGAGCTTGCTTTTAATTGAAAGAGATGGAGAGATTGATAGCAAAATAATGAGAGAGAGGAAAAAAAGGGTAGGGATACTGACTGCACATAAAATCACAGCTTATGAAATCTATAAGTCTGACGTGACAGCTGGGAAACCTTCAAGACGATGTTGATCTTTAGTAAATAATGCTTAGCCAACAGCTGCTTTAAACTGGCACTGATTTGTTTTGAGGTTGTGCACCATCAAAAGTTTCAGACAAATACCAACTAGTAGATTCAAGCAAAACTTCAAAGGAAAGGAGGTGAAAAAGAAGGACAGGATAGGAAATAAATCGGAAAAGTAAGGAGAAAGAGATAAAGAACAGGAGGAACATGAAGGACAGAATTGGCAAATTAATGAAAGACAGACAAACAACAAAGACACAGATAAACAGAAGAACAAACTGCACAAGCGCAAGACAGACAAAACGAGCAAATGAACTACCAGACAAACGAAAGAAACAAACATATTAAAACAAACAACAGAAAATCAAAGAAGTGAATTAACTAAAGAAAATCAAATATATAGAACAAACAAATGAATGACAGATAAAACAGAATATAAAACACAAGAAAGTAAAGCCAACCAACAAATGAAAGACAGACAGAAAGCATGAAGGGATAAATGAAAGAAAGAAAGAGAGAAAGAAAGAAAGAGAAGAGAGAAAAGAAAGAAAGAAAGAAAGAAAGAAAGAAAGAAAGAAAGAAAGAAAGAAAGAAAGAAAGAAAGAAAAAACAACAACATGAAACAATTGAATGAAAGGAAAAGGAAAAATACATGCAAATGGAAAGTACAGGAAAACTACAGGAAAATTTTAAGTAAAAGGAAATAATGGAAAAACTGAGAGGGAAGGGAATGGGAAAAGGGCAAATGGCAGGACGAGGAAGAGAAAAAAGGGAAGGGAAAGAGAGTGAGGAAAATGACAGAGAAGAAAAAGGAAGAACATGAAAAGCAAAAACAAAGGAAAATACATGTAAAGTAAAATGAAGGAAAGAAAAACAGGTGGAAGGGGAACAGAATTAACACTAGGAAGATGAAGAGGAATGGGATGAGAAAGAGGAACACGAAATGGAAGGAAAAAAGAAAGGAAATCAAAGTAAGGCAAAAGGAAAAACAAAGGAAAGGAAAAAGTAAAAGGATGTAAAAGAAACCAGGTTAAATAAGGGAAAGATGATGAATGGGAGGAAGAGGAAAGTTAATGGAAAGCGGAATCAGAAAGAAAAGAAAAAAGACAAATTAAAAGTAAAACAAAACAAAGGGAAGGGAAAAACGAAGGAAATGAAAAGTAAAGTAAAAGAAAGTAAAGGAAAACCAGAGGGGAAAGGGACAGGGAAAAGGATAAACACTAGGAAGACAAATGGGAAGGGAAGGAGGAAAAGGAAATGGATAGAAGTAAAACAAAACAAAAGGAAAAACAATGTTAAAAAAGTAATGTAAAAATAAGTAACGGAAAACAAACAGGAAAGAAAAGGGGAAAGAAAAGGGAACAGGAAGTGGAAAAAGAAAGGAAAGAAGTATCATTGAGGTGGATATTATGCCATTGTGCTCTGCTTTCTGCTGCAAGCACAAGTCTGACTTACATCATGATCACATTTTGAATAAATTATGGCAGTGGCTCTGTAATCTAGTAAACAAATGGTCGGAGCTCACGCCACAGCACAGAGGAAAAACAAGGCAACATACATGGCCGTTTATCACGGGAGCCGATGCCGGGAGCAACAGGACCGCTGCCATTAAAACCAAATTGCAGATCAGTGTGAGAGATCGATTCTGCCATTCAGTGGGACACTTTCTCCACTAACTGTCAATCAACGTCACAGGGCTGACAAAAAACATACAGCTGCACTCCAGCAGACGGTAGTTAGCAACATCCCGAGAAGACAGGAAAAATACCGGTCTGCATTTCAGGGAAATTTATATAATCACTACTTGGGCGACACAAACTTCCAGAGCAATCAACACACAATCTCATTCTCACATTCTCATTTCACTCTTGTTTGAAAGTGTGAAGCTAGAGGCTGAAGACACAGCTGAAGTGTGATGAGATCCAGTGGGCTTTAGGAGCTCTTTGAGTACTGGAGAACTTATTCTCTGTCTATATAATGACTCAGACATCAGGGGAAAAATAGGGAAGAAATATGGAGATTTGAGACAACAGTCACACACAGAGTGATGAAGCACATTTGGATGCTGTTTGAGACCCATGTGGTCTTCAGAAGAAAAAGACGGCTCAGTGTCACACACTGACGCACCAGCGTTAGCTTGTAAATCCCTCTCTAAGGATCCAACATCTATGTGCCACACACTGCGGAGCGTGATATCAATCCATTTTTTTGTTATTTTTTAGAAACCCTGCTGTGCCTGTATGTCTAGTTGTGTTAAGAGCCAAGTGTGAAAAGAGGGACATATGAAAGCTGAATATACTTAAATGTCAAAGCATTCAGATGTCAAAAGAGACAAGAAGATTAGAGCATGATTACAGTATTAAACTAAACTACTGTAAACAACGCAGAGCACATTGAAAATAAACAAAACAACACAGAAAACTGAAACTAAACTAAATAATGAAACACGGCACAATGAAACTAAACACAACATAATGAAACCAAATAAAACAACAAAGCAAAGCACAATGTTACTAAACAACAAAATACAGCCCAATGAATCTAAACGCAAGGTAACTAAACAAAACATGGCATAATCAAACTAAATAACAAAACTGCACAATGAAACTAAAAACAACATAAAACTAAACAAAACACAGTATAATGAAACTAAACTAAACAAAACAAAACAACAAAGCATAATAAAACTAAGCATTTCAGGGTAATGAAACAAAACTAAACCAAACTAATTAAACAGCACAATTAAATTGACAAAAATAAATAACGGCACAAATATAACTAAACAATGAAGCACAACTGAACTAAACAAAACTAAACCAAACTAACTAAATTAAACAATGCAAAACAGCACAATGAAATTAAGCAAAGCAGCACAATGAAGCACAATGAAACTAAACTAAATAACATCACTATAAAACAAAACAAAATGAAACAAAAGTAACTAAACAACACAGCCCAGTGAAACTAAACAAAACTAAACCAAACAAACGAAACACAGCACAATTACACGTAACTGTACTAAAATAACAGCACAATAAAACTTGCAGCACAACTGAAATAAACTAAACTAAATGAAACTAAACTAAACACAAAAACAGCACAATGAAATTAAGCCATGCAGCACTATGAAACAAAACTAAAAAATAAACCACAATAAAACTAAACTAATCAATGACACAACAAAATGTAACTAAACTAAACCAAACCAACTAAACTAAATAACAGCACAGTGGGCCTCATTTACGAAACGAACGTACGACCGAAATTTGGGCGTACGGTCGTTTCTACGCAAAACTTGGAATTTATCAATATGGACGTGAGCGGTGGCTACGATCAAATCTCACGTCAGGTCTGAGCTCGTGTACGCAAGTTTTTGAGTCAGCCTGAACTTGCGTGCAGCATAGAGAATTGTATAATGACAGCATTTTGTTCATTTAGATTATTTTCCTAAACCGAAAAAACAAAGCTTTTTTTTTTTTCTTTCAGGGCTTTAGCTTTATGCGCAAATAGCAGCATAAACAACAGACCGTGAGGAATCACACATCGTCGTATCACGCACCTGCAGCGAGAAAAGCTGAAATTATAAAATTAATAAAATAAATAGGGCTACACAAAATATATTTCTCTTAATTAACAGATTAACAAAATAAAAAAAAACAGTGCAACAAGTATAGGCCACTTTCGTTTTTGTGACACTCTTAATGCATTTTATTTGTTTTCTATAACTTTTATTTATTTTAACTGACGGGGTGATCACGCAGGTGCCTCACATGTACACACACAACATTTCAGCATTACTAACTTGACATTTCAGCCATTAATCAAACTAAAATGCAGTCAACCAAACATAAATTACACTGCACAATTTACAAGGTCCACTGTAAAATCAGCGTGCGGCGCTGAAACAAACATTTATTGCGCATGTGAAGGGTGATATTTTACATGGATATTGGAACTCAAGTGAAGTACAAAGCCCTGTTTACATCATAGATAATAGTTTAACAACCAAATGTTACATGGCAAAAATGGAAACATTTGGATGTCGAATGAGAGAGGCTTGTGAGACCAATACCATTTAGTTTCGCTTTAAAGGGGTGGTTGACTGTTTTTTTTCTAGGCTTGATTGTGTTTATGGGGTGCAGTCTAGCATGTGTTCATGCTTGTTTTTTTTAAAAAACGCATTATTTTTCACATAATTTACCTTTATTCCACACCTCTCTGTCCCTTCTCTGACAAACGCCTCGATTTATTTCCTGGTTTATGAAGCCCCTCCCTCGATGGGCTGAGATTGGTTAGCTGGCTCAGTGTGTTGTGATTGGCTAAACCGCCTCTAGAGCAAATCTAAACGTCCCGCCCCTCTCTCAGCCATGTGCACCGGTTGAATTGTAAACAGTGGCGTTGTCTATAATGTTTATCAATTTGAGCCCGATTGAGACCCAGAGGATATTAGTGAAGAGGATCGTGCAGAACCTGTGCAAGCACGACTCTTAATGGTATGTTTGGTTGTTGTTGTCTCATACTTTTAAATACGCTGCTATTTGTAAGTGCTACTGCTTCTGTTAGCTTTTAATATACGGTTTTATCCTGATTAAAGCTTCAATACAGCACAGCAACCGCACGCGTGTCCATTTATAATGCTTCTCATTGCTGTGTGAAAATAAGTGTATAATTGGAACAGTTTGTTGGAGCTTATCTGACGATCTGAAGGAGAGAGAGAGAGAGATGCAGAGCAGGGCGACACGAGTAACAGTATTAAGAACCGCTGCTTTAATGATTTTGAAACTTGAGAATCCATTAGAATCGTTAGAAGACAGAATCGCGATTCATATGAATTGATTGTTACGTGCATCCCTAGTTTTCTCTTCCTCTTCTCTAAAGCAGCGCCTCGCCCCCTTTGCTGCGTGTTCCCGGGGGCGGGGTTTATCTGGGTCTGTGATGTATCAAACCTGGGAAGTAACTCGTTGTAGTCCCTTACCTGTCGTTTTTGTAGGCATTAAACTGCCAGAATTTTAAAAGATGATATCTCCGTTTGCATTGAACTTTCAGCGCCACAACTCTGCAGATATTGTTTATGCTCAAACAGCAACATTACACAGCTAACTAATGTTAAAAAAGTGAAATCGCAATCAACCACCCCTTTAATTAATTCATTTTAGCTTGACGTTGTAGCCTATTCTGTTTATAATGAATGCCAATAGCCTAATTTGTGTATTACTTCATAGTTTAATATAAAATTTTATAGCTACTATTTTTTTCATTCTTGTTTTGTAATACCGTTAAATTTAAAGGGTTTGTTGTGGATTAAGGAGAACTAAATAATCTATATAGTGTTTATAATATTTATAAATTTTTCGTTATATTTACTGGTATTTAATATACATATAAATGAATGCCATTGTTTGCAATTATAAGGTTAAAGGGTGTTTTTGGAGTAAGATCAATTTCTCTTTCATGAGATTACTTCCTCTTTTTGGCCGGGTTATGTTTCTCCGTGTCGTAAACTTTAGGGGCGAGGCTTCTAAACCGGGGTGTTTTTAGGGGCGTAATATTCAAATGACGATTGTTTTCAGCCGCCACATTTATCAACGTACGATCTTTCGTACGATGGGATTGGCGGCATACGAATGTTTCATAAATCACACGTGAGCTCTGTCGTAAGTTGATTTGTGCGCTCGGATCTGCGCTCGTTTCTACGTTAGATTGATAAATGAGGCCCATTAAAACTAAACAAAATGAAACAAAAGTAACTAAACAACACAGTACAATGAAACTTAACAAAATTAAACCAAACAAACTAAACTAAATAATAAAGCACAATTAAACTAAATAACAGCAAAACGAAACTAATCAAAACAACAATACATAGCACAATGACTAAACTAAACATGGCACACTAAAACTAAAATAAAACCTAAACAAGGCACAATGAAACTAAATTAAACTAAACAACACAAAACAATGAAACTAAACGAAACAACACACATCACAGCAATAAAACACAACAAACTACAGCAAAACAAAATACAAACACTATTAAAAAAGAACACATTTGGATTTTCATTCAACAAGGAGAGTTGCTGTCACAGACAGACTCATCTACAGAGGACGTGTTTGTTAAACTAGTCACTGCATAACTTTGTACAAGTTAAATAAGAGATTAAATGCAGAATCACGTACTGCAGTTCTCCTCGTCTGAATTGTCGCTACAGTCGCTCTGCCCGTCACACCTCCAGTGGTCCGGTATGCAGTTGTTGTCCTTGCAGCGAAATTCATGCGGCCCACATGTCTTTTCATCTGCATACACAAACAAACAAAGCATTCATCTGAAATTCCTCATTACAATTACTGTGTAAAACAAACAGGGATCTTGAGCTCTTAGATAAACTACACTATAATATGTTTTACTTTAAAAACTATTTTTTACACAATACTCAGATTTTAAAACACTCCTTAAATGGTTTAATAGAAAACAAGATTTGGTACAAAGCATATTTTTTGCAGTTTATTTTATATACCAACAAATGTTTACTCATGTTTTTCACCATTTTTTTTTACTGTAAATGTAACACTTTTTTTAAACTAAAGTAAAAACGACGCAATTAAACATTTTTTTACAGCACAATGAAACCATAAAAAAACTAAACTAAAATAAAATAAAATAAAACTAAACCCAACATAATGAATCTAAACTAAACAAAAATGCACAGCACAATGAAACAAAACAAAAACTAAACTACACTAAAATAATATTAAAACTAAACATGGCACAATGAAAAACTAAAGAACAAAACAGTGCAATAAAAAAAACAAACAAACAATGAAACTAAACGAAACTTCATAAATTATCTTATTATTAAATTGAAAAACAACCCAGTGATGATGACTTTTTCAGTTTATTTTAAGGTACAAAGCATATTTTTGTATATTTTACCAATAAAATGTACTTATTTACTACTGTTTACTAATTTTTTTAAGTTTCCAGCAAACACACTGGCACAAAAAAGTCAAACTAAACAAGGCACAAATTAAATAAAATAAAAAAAAATAAAAAAATAAAACTAAACTAAACTTTGTAAAACACTAATTATTTCATTCAAAAGGGATATGCATAAGCCCAGGATAGAGACTTTTCAGTTTATTTCAGATTAAGGTACAAACCATATTTTTGTAGTTTTGTAAATTGGCATATTAATATTTTATCAAAACATTTTACATTTTTCCAGCAACTGCACCTGCCAGGTTTTTTTAACCTTAAATGTAACACTTTTTTTTCTTCAGAGAATCCCACAAGGCTGAATCAAAGGCACAATGGTGTAAATCAAATTTCCATGCTCTGAAATAATCAACATGCTAATCCGAGCTGATTTGAGTACAGGAAATCAGAAATGCAATTTCCCCTCATCTGAATGTCGGCGACAACTAATCCAACTATCATGAGAGATGATGAGAACCTAATGCATGATTAATTGACAATCACAATGCTGTGTTTGAGTCCTAATTCCCCGACTTAAAATGACATTAAGAGAATTCTAATTTAGAAAGAACAAGGCCGGAATATTAAGATTTTCCCTCAAATAGCTTTAGGGCTCGAGTCACCTTCAAGTTGGATGAAGAGAGAATTTCGCTAATTAAAACTTAATAGAGAATATGAGAATGCTTTTACACTCAATTTTATATGTTTAAAGGAAGAAAACTTATCTGAATCGAGTCAAAATATTGAGAAATATCCAAATATTTACTAAATTTCAAAGAATTTTAAAGACAAGCAAACAAACGCAGCAGGTGTAATGAATGAATTCACTGTGTCAATGCATTTGTGTCAGTTTGTATGCTTTCAACGAGCTACGGGCAGCATTCTCGGCTAATTAGCTTTCGCCGACGTGCTGCCAACATGAGGCAGATCATGGTAAATAATTCAAAATAAATAAATTGGATCATGCGGTGATGTGAGAGGCCACATCCAACAAATTAAGAGCGGTGTTCAATGCGTCAGAGCGTGGCGGCATGCTGAATGTTTCATGAGAGCTCAATCCAACTATCCATTCTTCTGAAACAACAATAATGTGGATATTTAGTCATGACTCGGCAAAACACACGAAACCGATGCTCAGCCATTCAAACCAGAGCAACCAATGAGAGAATGAAGTGATGTGCTGAGAACACAAGGAAGAAGAAGAAAAAAAACATTCATATCGCTCCTCATAACAAAGTACCTCAGTATAACACTCATGAAAAAATGTTTGCATCAGGACAATCATAACCTCCCACTTAATGCTACCCATTGACACAAGTTTTAAAAAAGTATATAATACATAACAATATGTTTCAATGTCTGATGCCATTGCCAGAAATTAGAGAGAAGTGACTGAAAAAAATAAATAATAATAATCATTTAAATAATCAGTTGGAATATTTTAATAATTGTTTAAAATATTACAAATATTTCAACTTTTTTTATTACTTCTTAAAACAAACCAACTACAATAAAATAACACAAACTACCACAGTAATTAAAGAGAAGTGACTGAAAAAGACTGATATTACATTTTATTTGTATTATATTTTAGTGAAAGATAAAACAACAAGATAATACAAATATTTAATAATAATAATAATAATAGTAGTAGTTTATTTTTACTGAACAAATAATTTTTAAGTAGATGAACAAAACAAAAACAAAACAAAACAAAACCCCAGTGTTGTAAAATCCAGTCCATTGCACTCAGTCTATCCATTTCCCAATGTCCATTTCCATCAAAAGTTCTGGTCCCCTTTTCATCTCAGCCACCTTGTCAATATGCCATATCAATGTTTCTTTGTATCTTATGCAGCCACTAGTGGACGTGTTTCATCTTAATATCGCTTTAGGAAATGCCCCGTTTCCAAAGAGATGTAAGCAACTTATTGATTTTTTAAAGATGAAGCTCCACTCTGCTGATGAACATTCAGACCGACACTTAGGGAACGTCCTCATGGTTAAAAAATCAATACAGTATTATGCTGGGTTAATGTGAATATTCCATTATATCCTCTCAATGATGTAAAGTGCAGGAGTGAGTTGTGTATCTAGGGAGATGCAATACATCCTCCAGAACAACAATATCATCCAAATCCAAACACAATTCCATCACTCGAAGAGAAAGAAAAAACTCATTGAGAACTAAAGCTTTTTCAGACTTTAAGAACATTATAATCCTCACACTTTTGTCAGACATTTAGACAGTTATTATTATTATTATTATTAAAACGACTAAAATACAACTTATTTATGATTAAAACAAATAAGTAAAAACAGATTCATATATTATAATATATAAAACATATATTTACTCACAATTACATCAAAAATATATTGAATATTTATTGAGAAATAAATATAGTTATAAAACAGTTTAATAATTATTGTCATTTTTGTAAACTTTTGAAGTTTAATAATAGTTTTGTAAACTATTATTATTATTATTATTATAACTAAAACACAAGTTATGATAAAACAAATAAGTAAAAACAAATGAAAATATTATAATAAATATTATTTATTGATATTAAAATATTAATTCAATATGTAATTCATATATAAATAATGAACAGTTTAGTAATTATCAACATTATAATCATCATCAATGATTATAATAATAAACAATGATAAATCAATAAATAAATATTTTAATTAATGATATTCTAAATATTTCATGATGCCATATTTATATAATTAAGTGGAATACTTTAATAGTTATTCACAATTATTTAAAAAAAAAAACATATAGAAATAGCTCAACTCATTATTATAATTAGTATCACTAATTGCAATTGCAATAATTATAATCATTAACTGTAATTGTAATCAACTTTAAGAACATAATAAACCTCACACTTCTGTCCGATACTGGACTAAATAAAAAAATATTAAAATACAATTATTAAAAATAAATATATTTATTGCATAATTATATAATTATCATTTAAATAATCAATTTAAAAATAATGAATGACAATAAAAACATAAAATATTGTGACATTATAATCATTACAAACCTAATAAGTCCTTTGCCTATATGTTAGAATTTAATTGATTCTAATTTTCTGAATAAATCTGCAACAACTAAAAGAAAAGAAAAGAAAAGAAAAGAAAAGAAAAGAAAAGAAAAGAAGAAAAAAAAAGAAAAGAAAAAAAAAGAAAAGAAAAAAAAGAAAAGAAAACTTTTTAAACTGTATAATTGTAAGCCATGACAGGTCAGGAAAAGTTTCATTCTGCTCTACCAGACAACTTTGCACGCAACTTAAAAGTATATTTCCGTGACTACAAGGCATCAGTAGGTTTTAAAGAACACTACTGCAGTGAAAAACTTTCTCCAAAGTCCCAACGACAAAATGATGTCAAACTTCAGCTTACTTCCACAGTAATGAAAGCCAGTGGGTTAGATGGTCCCTTGGAGAGGTGGACAGTAATTGAGATTCAGTGCTGGACAGAAATGGACAATTTGAAAATTAAAACTTCTTTGTTTTATAATGATGGACGGATCGATATAAAGTAAAAAACGATTTACAAGACAATTTGTAACTACAATGTCACCTAATGTACTTGACAGCCATTAAAGCTGCACAGAGAAACATTACCAGCAGTAATGTGAGGACGTCCATCAAAATGCTAAACGATACATAAAGGACACACAGAAGAAGTCTTTTTGGTCAAGATGTGAGGACTTTAAAGTTTAACGTCAACACGAAGCAATCTTGGGCACATCAGCTGTATAATATAAAGTCCTTTTCGTCCTGAAAAGTGCATCAAATACAGAACACAAGCAAAGGTTTTCACCACTCAAACTTTCTTCTTTATTATTAGACCATGATCCTCCCGTCTGTAACCTTCACTAGATATAATTCCATAATACTCCTCCAAAAGTAAGTATTGGAAAACTTCTGACTAGTTTCTCAATGCGATTATCATAAGGATTTATATATATATATATATATATATATTATATATATATAGTATAGATATAGATATAGATATCTATATCGATATAGATATAGATATATATATAATTTGAATATCAAATAGTTGCAAACAGTATGACTTAAGGATTCATTTATTACATTTTGGTCTTTACAAAACTAACAAATAAATAAGTATTTTTATACTTAAGTAAATATTTTTTTAATTTGAATAGTTTTTAATATAATTGTTATATAGTTTCAAAATAAATGTAAACTACATTAGTCATACTTTTTTTGTATATTTTAAAATGTATTTTTAAAGTCATTCATTGAATTATTGTTGAATTATTGTACTATTTATTCCATTCTATTTTGAATTATTCCATTATTGGGGATAAAATATATTTCATATATAAATATAAAATTGAATATCAAATATAAAAAGCTAAATATAGTAAATATATTTGAAAAAAAATATATAATATAATATAATATTTATTTAGAATTTAGAATATTTATTTCACTCCATTTAGAATTATTTCACTATTTAAGATACAAAAATATAGATTTATAAAATATCTATCTATCTATCTATCTATCTATCTATCTATCTATCTATCTATCTATCTATCTATCTACCTACCTACCTACCTACCTACCCACCCACCCACACATCTAAACCTTAAAATTACTAATTAAATAAAAATTAATAAAAGATAAATACATTTGAAACATAACTTATTTTTTTATTTTATAGTTTGTAATAAAGTTGCAATATAATTCAAATGCATTTTTAATTATTGATAATACTAAATACTTAAACATACTAAATAATAATAATAATTATTATTATTAAATTATAGTAATTATTATTATTTGTTTATACTTATTAAAGTATCAAATAATGAGTTCAATAACATTCATCACGTCAAAATGTATAGTTAAATAAGTGAGAAGTCTCAATTAACAACTTCTGTACAATAATCACATCCCCTGGAATAGTTTCACGTCCTCTACAAACCAAAGCAGCTGTTTTACTTGACACGTGAAACATTGCTCTGCTAAAACACAGAAAAGACAGAATCTGCATAATTATAGCACACTAAATCATCCATTTTGGACCCAATGGAGAAGACTAATCGGTTAGCTGCTCATAAAGCAAACACAATGCAACCTGACAACGCTCGCCCTGAGAAAATGTTAGCGCTCGGGTGAGCGGTTTCCGGCGAAATGTCTCTTAGCGCGCTAGCACATCCACAAAACCCCAAGATTAGAGTAGGAACTCCAAGAAGTCGGTTATGAAAGTGAGCAGAAGCTATCTTTATTCATCTGCGTCAGTCCTCAGGGCAAACTGTCAGTGCAAAATTAAAACAAATGGAATGTTTTAGGAGTTCAGACCAGCTGAAATTTCTCACACCGAATTTTAAGGAGGATATTTATGGACAGTGATGACGAGCGTGAGGTAATGCGTGGCGACAGCGAGCGACTCACCGCAGTTGGCCTCGTCCGAGCCGTCGGCGCAGTCGGGGTCCTCGTCGCACACCCACAGCTTGGAGATGCAGTGCATTGTGGTCTTGCATTGAAACTGGGACGGCGAGCAAGTGTTCTCGGCTGGAGACATGGAGAGAAGGAGATCATGTGATCAAAACTTTGAGAAGTTCAGTTGACAAACCACAGAATAACAGAATAACTTTTTCGTTAAGTTTTAGATCCGATTTTAGAGCTACTTTACAGAATCCAACAGTTTGTCGAGGCTTTATTCTGCTGCGACACTTTTTGAAAGAGTAGCACCATAAAGAATCAGTAACAGACTGCAGAAAACTGTGCTTTGATCTTCCCACAAACCCTCAGAAATGAAGCCATGGATTGTGCATAATAACAGGAACGTTGCTCGCAGCAGGCGATCTGAGGTCCGACAGTGATTGTCTTGCAGTTGATTGTATATAAGGAGGTGAATTTGAACACAAGCGCTGCTTTGATGGCTGCAGCAGCAGCGCTTTAAATGAGATTAATTAAGAGACAACATATCTCGCTTTTTTTTTGGGGGGGGGGGGACTGTTATGGTAAAATATGGCTCTTGGAATATTGCTTTTTTTCCTGAGTGGTGGCGCTAGTAACTTTTTATTTTGTAATGATTTTAATTAATATAAATACATAAAATGCATACAACACATATGTAATTTATGTATGTGTGTTTATATGTATTTTTTCACAATAGTGTAATTATAATTCAAATGATATACAACCCCAAATCAGAAAAAGTTGGGACAGTATGGAAAACGCAAATAAAAAAAAGAAAGTAGTGATTTCTAAATTTACTTTGACTTGTATTTCATTGCAGACAATATGAACACAAAATATTTCATGTTTCGTCTGGTCAACTTCATGTCATTTGTAAATATACATCCTTTCCTGTCATTCAGACCTGCAACACATTCCAAAAAAAGTTGGGACAGTAAAGCATTTACCACTTTGTAATGTTGCCATTCCTTTTCACAACACTTAAAAGACGTTTAGGGACTGAAGACACCAAGTGATGAAGTGTTTCAGGTGTAATTTTGTCCCATTCTTCCTGCAAACAAGTCTTAAGGTGGGCAACAGTACGGGGTCTTCGTTGTCGCATTTTGCGCTTCAAAATGCGCCACGCATTCTCTATTGGAGACAGGTCGGGACTGCAGGCAGGCCAGTCAAGTACCCGTACCCTCTTTCTCCGCAGCCAGGACTTTGTAATGTGTGCAGAATGTGGTTTTGCATTGTCTTGTTGAAATATGCATGGACGTCCCTGGAAAAGATGTCTTCTTGAAGGCAGCATATTGTGCTCCAAAATCTCTATGTACTTTTCAGCATTAATGGTGCCATCACAGAAGTGCAAGTTACCTTTGCCAAGGGCACTGACACAACCCCATACCATGACAGACCCTGGCTTTTGGACTTGTTGCTGGTAACAGTCTGGATGATCCTTTTCTTCTTTGGTCCGGAGCACACGGCGTCCTTTCCTCCCCAAAAATACCTGAAATACTGATTCATCTGACCACAGTACACGTTTCCACTGTGTGATGGTCCATCCCAGATGCCTCCGAGCCCAGAGAAGTCGACGGCGCTTCTGGACACTGTTAACATAGGGCTTCCTTTTGGCACAGTACAGTTTAAACTGGCATTTGTGGATGTAACTACGTATTGTGGTACTTGACAAAGGTTTGCCAAAGTAGTCCTGAGCCCATGTGGTGATATCGCTTATAGATGAATGACGATTCTTGATGCAGTGCCGCCTGAGGGATCGGAGATCACGGTTGTTCAGCTTAGGCTTGCGCCCTTGTCCTTTACGCACTGAAATTCCTCCAGATTCCTTGAATCTTTTAATTATGTTATGCACTGTTGAAGGTGAAATATCCAAATCTCTTCCTATCTTTCTTTGAGGAACATTGTTTTTAAACAATTCAATAATTTTCTCACGTATTTGTTGGCAAACTGGCGATCCTCGGCCCATCTTTGCTCCTTAAAGGACTAGACCTTTCTTGGATGCTGCTTTTGTACCAAATCATAATTACAATCACCTGTTGACATCAACTGTTTCAAAACACATCATTATTTAACCAATTTACCTCATTACTAGCCCTAAATTGCTCCTGTCCCAACTTTTTTTGGAATGTGTTGCAGGTCTGAATGACAGGAAAGGATGTATATTTACAAATGACATGAAGTTGACCAGACAAAACATGAAATATTTTGTGTTCATATTGTCTGCAATGAAATACAAGTCAAAGTAAATTTAGAAATCACTACTTTCTTTTTTTATTTGCGTTTTCCATACTGTCCCAACTTTTTCTGATTTGGGGTTGTAGTTGTATATTGTTTTTATTTTAATTATTATAAATGCAATGTAAAATGATTTCTTCATTAATGTCACATTTTATTACTTACACACACACACACACACACACACACACACACAAGGATTTCCCAATAATGTGAAATTAATAAAGGCGATATATTTAACTTTCACACACACACACACACATATATATATATATATATATATATATATATATATATATATATATATATATATACATATATATACATATACATATACATATATATACTGTATATATATATTAACAATAAGTAATGTAAATAATAATAATATATAGTAGTAAAGAATGATCATAATAAATCATAATAATAAGAAATATTTCTTAAGTACCAAATCAGCATATTCAAATAATTTCTTAAGGATCAAGTGACACTGACGACATGAGTAATGATGCTGAAAATTCAGCCTTGTTGTCACAGAAATAAATTGCATTTTAAAATATTTAGCATATTTAATATATATATTTTTTTTTTCAAATATATGAATATTTAATGATATTTCACAATATATACTGTTTTTACTGTATTTTTCACCAAATACAATAAATGCAGCCTAGGTGAGCACAAAAACATTTAAAAAAAAATGGTAATGATTCCAAATTTTGACTGGTAGTGGATATATATACTTAATATGTATATATTATTTATTATACAATAATATTGAAGAATATGTCTTTTTAAAATAACTTTAAAATGTAAGTAATAAAATAATGTATAATGTAGTCTAACATATTACAGATATTACTTTATTATTATTATTATAGCTTAAATAATGTGTGTCTTTTTAAGGGAGTGGGTTCTGTTCAAAATATGCTGAAGAAAAATAAAAAAAAACATTTTACAGTCTTTATACATAATACACCATGCTGCTTAATTTCTTTTACTTTTGAATTTGAGGTTAAATTATGGTTAATATAACATATTCCTGGATAACTTTTTTAAGGTCCACCTGGATTCAATTCTGAACATTTTATACTTCCTCTAAGCGTGATTAAAACAAGACTGTACCCTGGTGGTCTGAGTAACCACAACTTCTTTACCCTCATATCTCCGTTTTCAGACCACTGTGCGCTAAGCTAAGCTAAGCCTAGACACGACATTACCGGCGGTGGAGCAGCAATCCTGACCCACAGTGCTCTCCCTCCTTTGGGGGGGGAGGTCTAAAGCCGGCCTCTAATGCCATGCTCCATATGCGATTATCCCTGTTAAACCCTCCCTCTGTTTGGCTAATCAGTGCCCAGGGCTGAGCTCAGCTCCCCTGGATCCAAGACGCCTTCAGACCCCCTCAAAAGCCTCAGAGTTCTGGGGACCCTCTGGGCTCTGTCCCATGCAATGCCGTTAATTATTTTCCTCCATTTTTACTTCTATCGTTCTGATTCTCTCTCGGAGAAGTCATACAGCTTATCTTCTGCACTCTCCCATAAGGGCGTACCAGAACCGGGCATCTTATCAAAGCCCAGCCAGATACTCGACTCTGGGGAGGAGTGAGAAATTAGGCCCCTGCTGTGACTTCAAATGGAGGATTCAGATCTGAGCGAGAGCATTAACTTCTGCCAGTCTTCTGTACCGCCACCTAAAATAAGTCTTGCATTTGGACTAGGATTCAAATCCCTGTCGCACGAAGTAATGATTACTCCAGCCTGATTTCTGAAGGCGACACAAGACGGCTTCTTTGCTTCCTGGTTAGCAAGTCTACCTCGCTTTCTTTTTTCTCATTTCACTCCTTTCTTCTCGCTGTCAGTGTCCTAAATTCCCCTCTAGCAATTCCGTCTGCAGCCGAGGAATGAGAAAACAAAACAAAACTTTGGGCAATGTTTACCAGGCTCCTCGCTTGCCAATTTTCTCATCAGCCGATTCAAAGTTCTCAAACATTTTGTTGAATCTGTCTGAGTTTGACCTTCACGAGCCAATAAACACATTCAGAAGTCATAAAGAAGGAGATTTCATCTATTTCCAACCTCTCTCGCTCTCATTTTCTGGTTGTTTTGCCTCTCCTAAAGGGAAAACTAGCTCAGTAGGAACTTTTGCTGAGATTCTTTGAGGAACGATGAAATCTAATGGCGTTCATTGTCGTTGATGTCAAATCTGAGAGAGAGAAAAAATTAGACTTTCTTACGGCAATTGGTTTCATCTTCACCATCTCCGCAGTCGTCTTGTCCGTTACAGCGCAGGTTTATAGGGATGCACTTCTGCCGGTGAGTGCACTTAAACTGGCCAGACAGGCAGATATAGGAGTCTGAAAGCAAATGCAAACAAGGATATCATTGTATGATGCATCATACTGCATTATGCTTGGTCTCCATTTATCTATCCATCAATCTATAATTACCACAGTTGGCTTCATCAGAGTTGTCTCCGCAGTCGTTCTCTCCATCACAGATGAAGGGAGGGAGGGCACACAAACCGGTTCCGCACTGGAACCTTCCGGGCTGGCATTTAAACTCTGCTGTAAACAAAAGAGAGAACAAATGAGTAAAACAACCAAGAAAGAAAGAAAGAACTAACGCAAGACAGAAAAATTAAAAGTGGATGGGCAAGTATAAAAATAAACCAAAAAAACAACAGAAAAAAAAACAAAACAAAAAAACAAAACAGAAGAAGGACAGACAAAACAAAAAGGCAAACAGAATGAACAAACAAAAAGAGGAAAGAAAACAGAAAGAAAACAAATGAAACGCAGACATAAACAAACAAGCTCATGGAAAAGGACAGAACAAAGAATGAATACACGAACAAGGAAATAACAAAATGAAAGAAAGACAGCCAAATGTATAATAATGTACAAATAACAAAAAAAGACAAACAAACAGAAAGAAAAGTCAATGTCAAAGTCATGAAAGAAAGAAAGAAAGAAAAGAAAGAAAGAAAGAAAGAAAGAAAAGAAAGAAAGAAAGAAAGAAAGAAAGAAAGAAAAAGAAATACAAAGGCATACAAAGACATGCAAATAAAGAAAATGTAAGACAGACATAAAAGGCTGAAGGACAGAAAGACAAACAAAATGAGCAAACAAAAAATAAATAAATAAAAAGCAAAGAATAAAAAATAAAACAAGGACAAACAAAGGTTTAAAGACAGACATAATGAACAAGCAAATGCAGAAATGAAAGAAGAAAGAACGAGTGAATGAACAAGTAAATAAACAAATGAAAGATAGATACTGAAAATACACAGAATAAACAAACAAGAACAAATAAACTAATAGACAAAAAAAAAATGAAAGACCAATATATTTCTGAATGAACAAACAAACAGAACAAAGTGATAAAGAACAAATCAATAAACAAGTAAATGAGCAAATTGTTCACCCAAATGAGCAAGCAATCAAAATAAAGACAGAAAAGTTGAAAGACAGAGATAAAGCAAAACACAGGCAGAAAGCCAGACAGACATATTGCACAGAAAGAACATATTATAGAAAGGTGCCTTTCTTTTCTTTTTTTTCCTGGAGTCTTTTTTTCGTTGTCAGCTTTGACTTCTCTTTAGCATCTCAATGTCCGATAAACTTCCATTCGAGATAAATACTTCACAAAACCTGATCCATCTCTGCAGCTCTTTGCAATGAATTAGACCATTCACCTCTCAATCAAACAAGCACGAGCACACAAGAAATTACCCATAAAATTGCATATTCAATGAATAAACACTTGAATATAACCTTGATGACAGACAAATCTTTATTCAAAAATAATCGCTCCATGAACCGGCGAGGAAAATTACAGGAATAAATTGTCACAAAAAGATTTTCCTGTCCTCAACTCATGAGACAAATGGCTCATGTGTCTAAAGGATTTCTTTCTTTCAGTTGAGCTTTAAAAAAAATTGCATTTGATTGTGGATTCACTTTAAGACATGCATTTTCCTTACTATACTCGAAGTTCACAAATATAGGGAAGTGAATTAGTGGGAACAAATCTCAACCTAGGGAGCTTTCTTTCTGACTACAGTAAACAAAGACGCAAATCAGAAGTGATTCCAACAGAGTTTGATGTTAGCATGTTGCTAAGCTAATACAACATTAAAGGGATAGTTTGCCCAAAAATGAAAATTCTGTCATTAATTACCCTCATGACGTTCCAAATCCGCAAGACCTTAGTTCATCTTCAGCACACAAATTAAGATATTTTTAATGAAATCTGAGAGCTCTTTGACGAGAATACATTTTGTGCACAAAGAAAACAAAAATAACGACTTTATTCAATAATTCTTCTCCAAAAATCACGTATTCCACCATTATCAAGAGTACCGTGATGCATTCGCATTGCTTTCCTCTGCACGTAAACAAGGTTCAGCGCAGGCTTGTTCTTCAGTTACGCTGCAGGGTCAGAAAGCTCTCGAATTTCATCAAAAAATATCTTAATTTGTGTTCCGAAGATGAACGAAGGTCTTACGGGTATGGAACGACACGAGGGTGAGTAATTAATGACAGAATTTGTCATTTTTGGGGGAACTAACCCTTTAATAAACTCTAAAAATAAAAAAAATAAAAAAGTTAGGCCAGACAGTGTTAAATAAAATACATTTATAATTGGCACATCTTTCGCTTTGTCTGCCATCTTGGAAACCTTTTTGCACTTGTTGAATTGAATTCTGTTATGGATACATGCAATGCCACTTTGAATTTGGCCAAAAACATATTGTAGAAGATAACTCGGTCCAAAACTCATCAATGACCACTTAGAAGGCTCTTTAGGTAGGCAGCTAACTAGATCTTGAGTTTTATAGACACTACAAGGCACTACATTCAAATTTTTTCAATGGCTTAACCAGTTTGGCTGATTGCCACCATGTTTGGTTACTTACGGCAATCTGCCGGCTCATCAGATCCGTCTCCGCAGTCGTCCACGGTGTCGCACTTCCACCAGAAGGGAATACACTCATCCGTACCACAGCGAAACTACACACACAGAGAAACAACCTCTTGAACAACTATTTATCGAGTAGCAAACTGGATATAATTGGTAGTTGAAAGCGGTGCCAAGAGTAGTTGAGCTATGGCGAAACCCTTATTTTGGCTCCTGAGGTACTTATAAAGTCACACCTGGCTGGCGGTGCAGTTAGACAGACAGGTTTTGTTGTCGTTTGCCAGGTAGAAGTGTGTAGGGCAAGCGCACTTGTATCCCCCACCAGGGGAAAGAAGGCATAGGTGACTGCACCCTCCATTAGTCACCTGACACTGATGCTTTGGCACTGAGGACAAACAACAAACAATAAGAAACAAGCCCGAAACAACATGACTCTAGCACAAAAAGTCAACTGAAGACTGAATTTCTCGCTGTAATACCATCAGGCTGTCGAAGTGGATGGTAGACTTTAATGTCTCGAATGGTTTGCCAGGAGCTGAGGAGTTCTGTATGTTGGCCGCCGGACGTCTTGTGTGAGCAGCTGAGGGTTTTTGACTTCTGGTCGCTCCAGTAGATTAAGTCCTCAAAGAGTGTGAGACCGGTTATGCCACCTATGTCCTTGATTGGGACTGGAGATTGAGAGATGTTGGGATTGAGAGATGTTACTGAGGACAATTCGAAATGAGACTACATTCGAAACAAGGCAAAACTTACCTTTAAATCTTTTTGTACCATCCATGTTCGAAAACAAGATATGGTTCTCGTCAGCCCAGTAGATCCTTTTGTTGATGTGGTCAATGGTCAAGGTTGAGGGAGCACGTATGTCTGTATCGATTATGACACGTGGCTTGCTGCCGTCCATTCCGATCCGTCCAATTTGGGGCTGCTCGCAGCAGTCGATCCAGAACACATATCTAAGGCACCATGGGAATAAATGGATTTAAATGGTGCGGTGCTTCTTAAAAGTGTACTCAAAAGCAATGCGTTCTGGGATTGCGAACAATAGGCAATAATAAGCATAATTTACCCCATGTGAGTGTCGAGAGCAAGAGCTGTTGGATTCCTCAATCCTGTCCTCAGCAGTACGGTCGGGTAGAGTCCATTAGCTTTCGCCACCTCGAGGGTCTTTCTCTCACCGTCACACCAGTACAAGTTCTTGCCGATCCAGTCCACAGCGAGAGCACTGGGGACCGACGTTCTGTGAACCACCTGAGAAAACAGCAGTCAAGCACAGTTGGTCTCTTTTGGCCAGTTATTCACATGGATTTATCCACAGCCGGTACCGTAGGGAACAAATGCTTCCTAGCAGAAAAGTTCAGAATGGTGAGGGTGAGATGCAGTTGTGCACTGTATTTTGCTGGTAGAGTCATATAAAAAGCAAGTCTTTATTGTTTCTGCCAACAGTTATTGTCATGACAGGAATTTAAATGCTCATTTTTAACAGTATAAAACAAAACAAACAAAAATGTTTTCATATAAACCTAATCCTGGCTCTCATTTGTTAAGGATGAGTTAGCATGGCAGTTAGCCAGCACATTAGAAAACAACAATCAACAAACTTGTATACATTGTCTCCAAACTTGTATACATTGTTTCCTTATCAAAACAAAAACGTTAATAATATAATAACCTCTAGATGTGGTTATCAACTTGTGGCTTGGAGGTCCACAAAAACAGTTTGTATAGCAATTAGCCAAATAAATTAACAAGTTTTCATTGCAAAAAGTCAAATAACATCAACAACTTGTAAACATAGGATGAACTTGCATATGAAGGGGCTTTGTTTCTTCAAATAACAAGAAATATTCAAGGCTTTGAATAACCTATAGATGATTTGTCTCTAAACTGGTATTTTGCAGGTCCACACAAATAGTTAGCATAGCATTTAGCCAGCAAATTAACAAGTCTTCACTGCAAAAAGCCAAACAACAACATTCACCAACTTGTAAATGTAGGATAAAAGTGGGAATGAATGGGGCTTGTTTCTTCAAAAAAAAAAAAAAAAATCAAGGCTACGATAACCTCTAGATGTGTTATTTTTTAATTGATGGTTCACAGGTTCACAAAACAGCTAGCATAGCAAATTAGCAAGTGTTCACTGCAAAAAGCCATAACAACATACTTGTAAATGTAGGATAAAAGTAGGAGTGAAGGGGCTTTGTTTTGTTTTTTTCAAATAAAATGAAAAATTCAAGACTATGATAACCTATAGATGTGTAGTTCTCAACTGGTCCCTTACGAAAATTAACCATGGTTTTATTATAGTAAAATTGTGGTAACCATGATTTTTTGGTGTACTGATTACCATTTGTATAACCACAATTTTACTACAATTAGTTTACTACAACCATGGTTCTTTGGTATTATTTGTAGTAAACCATTGTTAATTTTAAAGGGGTGGCTTCATAAGGGGTCAAAAATAGTTAGCATAGCAGTTAGCCAGGAAATTAGCAAGATTTCACTGCAAAAAGTCAAACTACCACAACAGTGTTCAACAATGTTTAAACATAGGATAACATTGGGTGTGAATGGGCTTTCCTTCTTCAAACAACATGCAAAATTCAAGGCTATGATAATTTCTAGATGTGTAGTTCTTTTAGCAACCTAAAAACTCTTGACTGCAAATGAAAAATTGGGGTCCTAAAAGCAATCCATTAGAGAACCGCTGAGCTAGACTTGTACATTATTGCTAATTATCAGCGGGCTACATAACCGCTCATTAATGGAACTTCAAACTCCCCAAAAATGGCAAGAAAAGTTCCCAAAAGATGTAGTTTTACAAAAAAAGGCACTTCACAACATTTCACAGCTCATACTTATCACAGAAACTGCCTGTTTGGCATAAACAATACTCTTCCCAGCTGGCAGATAATCCAGCGCTTTTAATCATTTTCACTCTTGGTTGCTGGTGCCCCCTGCCTAGCGCTTTAAGAGTAAGAGTAACATTCTGCAAGCTGATGAACATTAGAGATGAACATTAAAGACATTTTACCTCAGACTGGGTCTTACCATCAGCGCTAATTAAAACTTGACTAGCCGTGATGAATTTCGACATCTTCACAGGTTTTCTAGATGCTGTGCTCACCGGGGAAACTAACATGTTCAGGCAAATGGTACAGAATCACAGGGTGGAGATTCATCACAGGGTGAAAGTGCACAAAAATATGAACCGGGTAAGCAAAACAACACCAACAAAACATGGCAAATTTAATTACTAAGT